>CM076583.1:505702972-505884214 GCA_034641835.2 Pinus albicaulis | reverse complement strand
TTTTATATGAAAACAACTTTCCTGGAGTTACTCTGGCAATGCGATGACTATCTGATCTTTGTGTTAGACGATTAAATTATTTTTTGTCATTGGTTGTCCTACTACACCATTCTCCATACACCTATCTCACACCTGTCCACCGAAATAACACCTGTCCACCAAAATAACAGAAATGTCGTTCCCATTCTTTTGTTTCTTGGGTTATTGAATTTCGTTTGTTATGGATCAAACTGAATGTAAGTTTGACTACAAATGGCCATATTTTGCTTCATCAAAATCTGTATTCCCAAATTCATCCGCAGATCAGAGGATGTCGTATTTTGTGTTTCAGTAATTGCTTGGCTCACTCCATCACAGGGATAACAGCAAACAATGACGCCATAATCTATGTTGCAACGCTAGGCCGCAACATTGTGTACGCCAACATAGAGAAAGGAAATATACAAATTCTGAATACTGAAAATTGTGGTGTGGTTCATGTGAAAACTATTCGTTGCAAAAATGCATCAGTAAAGTATTTCGTGGTAGTAGGAAACAAGGTGTACAGTGACCACAAGGATGAGAAGATTCGCATATGGCATCATTCGAGAAGGCTTCCTTTTTCTCTGAAACTATCGACCATAATTCCAACCATGAATCTTTTCAGATCAGGTAGTTTTGTTGAAAGACGACATCACAAAAGCCCATGCTTTAAGCATTTTGATGAAATATCTTGCTTGGTCGTAGGGATGAATGATGACTTTTTGTGTTTAGGTTCGTAGGACAAGACCATAAAGGTTTGGAGATTAAGGATGGATGTTGTCGCGTCCCCCGTCAATGCTATAGTGCTCAGATGAATCTGTTTTATACAGTGGGGCGTCAACATCTGATATCAACTTCTCGACTTCAGATGAGAAATCTCAGGAAATTATATCTTACAACGAAACCCTAAAGGGTTATGAACGTTCCGTTTTGTGCTTTACGAGCGTTAGGAAATTATTGTGTAGTGGATCCAGAGACAAATCTATTAGGATCTGGAAAAGGGAGACGGTATCAAAAAGCGAAACTTATCCTGTATGCTTGGTCGTTTTGGAAGGTCACAGCAACCTCGTGAAATGAAAGGCAGTTGTTGCTCCTGCATGGACGACCTATTCCTCCTCGTTGGCACCAAATTCCTCAAATTTCTCCTCGTTTTTTCATATCAAGACAGTAACAATATTTGTAGTACTAGTGCAGATTATTATCATGAAGATGAAGAAGGGATTGATAGCATAGCTACCAAATTCGTCTGTATCAGAGAAAGAAATAAATACGGAAATTCAGTAATTCGATTCGGAAATCGAATAATTTGATGAAAGTTTGATTTGGTTCCGGGTATGTTAGGTTAGGGTATAGAAATTTCATGGTTTAATAATTTCACGGTTTATAGTTTATTAAAGGAATTTGTTAATTTGCCTGCGTGAGAATAGTGAGTTCGATTTTCACGGTTTATGTATATTAAAGGGATTTGTTAATTTGTTGGCTTGAAAATAGTGAGTGTAGAGATTTTAAAAACAAAATATATATCTGTAGGATGGTAGGATTTCCGGTTTTTGGAAAAAATTTTCAGGTTCCCAATTTCAGTGTTGCCTTAAAAGCTTTAAAAAGCTGAGATAATTAGGAAAGAAAGAATTTTAGTAAAATATTGAAATAAATTTTATAATAATTAATTGTTTTTTTAAAATATAATACATTTATATTAATAATTTCAGAAAACTCTTGAAGTGAAAGAGAAATTTTATAAAAATAAGTTAGTTTTAAATATTTAATTTTTAAATATGTATTAACTATAAAAGATTTTATATAAAATTTGAAATTAAGGAGGGGTAGTTTGGATTTTTGGACATATAAGTTTTTAAATAAATATTAATTATAAAGGATTTTAGATAAGATTTGATAGTAGGATTGAAGTTTTGAATTTAAAAATGAAGATTAGGAGATAAAAGAAGTGTGGTTGTAGTTTTAGTAGTAATTATAGTTTTAAAATTGTTTTTATTGATTAAAATTATTAAAAATGATTTAAATTTCAAAATGAATAGGAATAAAATGACAAGACATTTTTATTCAAGAAAAATATATATATATATATTTAAATATTTATAAGATACTCTCGAATTTTTTCTGAATTGAAAATTTTCTATCCGAATTTTTATCGTATTTGAATCCGAATCCAAATTCGAATTTGAACTTGGTAACTATGATTGATAGTGATTCCCAAGTATTTACATTGTAGAGTGGAAGCTTAGATGGCAGCCTAAGGGTATGGTGGATAAATACAGAAGGTGTCCTAAGTGAAAGCTTTAGCAGTTGTCAATTTAAGAAAGTTTTGTAATCTTAGGCGTTAAACCTTTCGGCAAAGAATGCATTTCAATCCTTAATATATTTTGTTGCAACATTAAAGATGATTAATATCAATATATTTCTTTGTAGAATTGACCCTAACAGCAGGAATCCAGTGAAGCAACCATATAAGTTTTCATCGATCTGGAATTCTATTTGAAATTGATGTTTTAGGCTCACCTTTAGCCAATTTGGCCATAATGAAACGTGAATGAAACTTTATTAGGGGGGGATTTTGGCCATGTTTTTTCTCTAAATTCATCTATAAAACTTTAAAAGCACACCGCAATCGTGGTCTTTTGGATCCAGGATTAACTTAATGTTGGGAAAAATGAATTTAGATTAACTTCTTGTTTTGTGCTATCAAACCAGTAATGAACAAATTTTCAAGAGTGGTTTTATTGCTACTGAAAAAATTTTAGTGAACGAAATATAGATTGTAGGAATTTGATGTGATAGCCGACCCTGCCCCTTATAGCATGAAAAATCTGTAGAGCGTCATCATAATGTTTCTATTTTCGTAAGAAGAATGCATTGTTAAATGATGAAACATTGGATTATTAATGATGAAACATTGGCTTCTTATTTTGTAAGGATTTTCTCAAATAGAAGATTAAATTCAAGCAATTGGAGAATCCATCTCTCATCAAGAACTAGTGATTAAGACACTCAATGGTCTTCTTAGATCATGGGATGCCTTTGCAATAGGTATAAGCATTTGTAAGGTATAAGTATTTCCTACTTTTACAGATGCAAACAACAATAAGGATAAGAGAATGAAAGGCTCATGTAATTTTGAGCCTTTATTGTATTTGTGTTTATTGGGAAAAAATGCAGGAAAAATTATTAGTTATTTCATCCTTGCTCTCAAGCCACTCACTTACAGGGTGTGATATTTGTATAGTTTGTTTAGAAAGGCCTTCACTTGAAGAATTAAATATGGAATCATGGCTTTGCCTCGCCATTGTATTGGAAAAAAACAACTTTTAGAACATTATTGAGATTTGTTTTAGGTTGGTATCCCAATATCAACATATTCCAAGAAGGATAAATAGGATGAACATAACCATTAAATGCAATCATTGTTGGTGGTAGACTTCATAAATGTAGTGGGAGTGGAAAATATCATGGACACGGAGATGCAAGGTATTCATAAGCATATGACTTTCAACTAGGGTTCACATGTTTTTCTGCCTTGTATGGTCATATACTTAAAATAAAATAAAATAATTGATATTTGTAATTTAAATATTCAATTAAATTGCATAACATATCACATCCTCTTTATTGTGGGCTATTCCTTTTTATGCTAAGGCTTTACAGTGTTTCCTTTGCAACATGTGGTGCAATTGCTAGTTTATTTATATTTTATTTATTTACCATACCTCTTTTATTTACCATGTTATTTGGCCCATAGGCTTGGTATATAATTAGATGTTGATTTCTAATCCTATTTGGCCCATAGGGCTTCACCTAAATAAAACCTCTTTTTTTAGTTTTCTTTAAATAAAAAGAGGTTTAAGGAGTAAATATAAAAAGAGGTTTTATTTATTTACCATACTTTTAGTTTATTTATATATTATTTATTTACCTTAAGTATTAAAAGCGATTTTATTTATTTACCATACTTTTGTTTATTTATATTTTTATTTATTTACCATACCTCTTTTATGAGTGTTCGGAAATTTATTTAGATTTTAAATTTATATTGTGTTTATACATAATAATAATTAGATTGATTTTTAAATAAAATCAAGATTAAATTAAAAATATTAAATGTTAAAAATTACGTTTACACATTTACAAATTTACATGAGATCTACCTCATACTAAATTGCAAAACACCTCTTCACCCAATAACTTTTCGCTCAACTAATATATTTATTAACCTAATATTACATATTCATAATACATTGATGATGAACTTAAAGTGTATAAAAAATTAATAATAAATCACTATCAAACTAATATTACATGTTCAAATATATTGATGACAAAAATAAAACGTATAAAAAATTAATGATAAATCACTATCATATGAGATAAAGAAAGTGAAAAACAACAAGCTCCCAAAAACAAAATAGGTCAATCCAATAAGCAATATCATTCACATTATTCTATATAATGATAATTAATTGGATGGTGGAAGGGGATCGAATTTGAAACCCTTTCGCGAAGTGAGAAGGATGGGAGGAACAGGTGGTGGATCAGGGCATCAAATGAAGACATATGGCAGGGAACAGATGGATCGCCTTGAAACGAGGACGCTTCTATTGATTTCACGATTTCAGCAATAGGAAAGTGCCTGAGACGCTGTCTTTCGGTCGCCATAGCTGTCGCTCTCTCTGAATTACCCGAGGTCTTTACCCTGTTGCTGGAGCCAGGAACGGTCCATTTGGTAGGTTTAGCGTTTAATCTGCTGCATTAAACATGGTCAACCCTAGTGAGGCTGTTGAACTCGACCCCGAGCCAGAAGACATTTTGTCGGTATGGGGGGAGGATTTAACGGCACAGAATATTGAGCGGTTCTTTGGAACAAGCGGCCACCATGGGATCTTGAAATTGGAACCAGATCTGCAAGAGTCGTGGAGGAACAGGGCTTCAATCAGATTTTTGGAAGAAAGCTTGGGGCTGACTATGCAGAGCAATCAGGAGGCTCTTGGCCAATTCGAACCCCAGAAATCAAGAATTCAGAAGGAGGGTTACCCTTAGGCAGTTGTGCCCAGCTATCTCCAAGTAAGTAATGCCAAATCCCTCCTTCCTGCTTGTTCTTTTACTGAAGGTCTTGAAGATGTGGTACTCAGTCATGGATCAAAAAGTTGGACTTGGCATAGCCCGGGAGGAGGGCTAAAAACTGACCTAGGGTCGGTTGAGGTAGGAAGATCGCCGGCCGTAACCAGATCCTCTATTGCAAGAGATTTGATAAACCCCAGCATGATTTCTGGATTGGTGGAAGCAAGATCTGGAGAGGGATCGAGTCTAAGGAAGGAAGATCTGGCTTTCGAAACTATTAAGCAGTCAGCAGAGGTGGGACTAGCAAAGGATGTTGACAAAGGAACTGGAAATAGGGGCAATGCGGAAGTCATTGCTACAGAGACCCCCTCAGAAAATCCGCTAGTAGACAAGAACAATTCTTCGCAGCAAGCAGAAGCGGAAAATGGTGCTGCTGTCACACAAGGTAGGGAGGAGGTCTCAAGCAAGAGGCAGAACGAGGAGAAAAGGAAGAAACGGAAATTTATCAAGAAAAAGGAGATCGAAGAAAATCTAGTGCTGGGATGGATGTCCAAATAGAGGAAGCTATTAGGGTGGCCGAATTCACTTTGGTAGGACGAGCGAGGGGTAAAAAATATTCAGCTCAGTTCATCCAAAATTGGGTGGATCAGCAATGGCAGGCGGCCCCAGAAAAATATTTCAAGGTATTAGTTCTGGAAAAAGCATGGTTCATGGTGCAATTTGAGAAGAAGTAAATGGAAGACTGGGTTATAGGGAAAAATTGGGCCTTCGGCAACCATCTTGTACTTTTCAGGTGATGGACTCCACTGTTTGACGCACAGCGAGAAAAGGTTGAAACTTTCTCGGTCTGGGTTCAAGTTCCTGGTCTACCTCCTTTCCTTTGGGTGGATTCAGTTTTTAGGTCCATAGGGAATATGCTCAGCACATATTTGGAAGTAGATATGTCTTTCATTGAAACAAAGAATAAGGCCTTGGCACTGATTTTGGTCAGTCTTAACCCCGGAGAAGGTCTTGTGGAAAATATCAAAATCCAGTACCGAGACCTCATTTTTTACCAGCCATTGGACTACGAACATATTCCATTCAGATGTCACAGATTCCATGTGTATGGCCATCTAGCAAGGGACTGCCCGTTGGGTTTTCGTCGCAGAAGGAAACATAAGAGAGCTGAGGAGGAGGTGGTAACAGCCAAAAAAGAAAAATATTCTAGGCATAAGAAGGCTCAAGAGGAGGATGCCATGGAGGTGGATAGGAGTGAGAAGGAGATGTCTTCGAAGCAGACTCATAAGGAGATTACGTGCCTGGAGATTGCAGAAGGAACTCCTATCGGAACCGGGAATGCTGCCCCGGAAATCACAAAAGAATCAACTGCAACCCTCCTTGAAGACATGATGGGTATGCACTCTTGTTTTCCTTCTTGTGAACTTAAAGATGCATGCCTGAATTCAAATTCTCATAGTCATTCATCTGATGTACACACTCGAGTTGATAGCGTCACTTCATCTATTCCCAAAATAAACCTGAACTGTGAAGAGATTCTGAATGAAATCTGTGAAGTGAAAACCTCTCCTTCCAAACTAGCATGCCATTATAATATGCGCTCCCTTGACAAAAAACCTATTTCAGGAGAGTCGGTCGGAGGTTTAGGCATGGATACTTCCCAGGCTTCTTTGAGGAAACCTAGGGGTAGGAAGTCTTACCTGTCTAAGGCTCGGGTGAAAGCAAAATTTGACATGGAAGATGGTAAACAATTGTCAATTCCTGGAATGCTTAGAGCGGCGAAACCCTGTGAGGGAGTGACAAAATGATCTTTCTCTCCTGGAACTGTAGGGGTTTAGCCAGTAAAACCAAAGAACTGGCTCTGAAGGAGATGGTTCAACGTTGTAACCCAGATGTACTCATGTTACAAGAGACTCTAGGCACGAGCATAGAAGTTTCGTCATCTCTTTGTTCTACTCTACTGGGTTGGAATTTTCAAACCTTGGATTCTGTTGGCCACTCGGGAGGCCTGGCTATTGGCTTCAGGGAAGGAAGACTGAAACTAGTAAACATATGGGGGATGGATCATGTGTTGGGGATGGAAGCTATGTCCCCTAATTTCGGCTTCTCTATAACGATTTTAAATATTTATGGGCCATGCCAGGAGAGTCTCTTTTTGGAATAATCTCCTGTCTAAATCAGTGATAAGAATTCAAAATCTAGTGATAGGAGGAGATCTAAATTTCTCAATTGGGAATGCCGAGACTTGGGGACCTTCAGCCAGAGAATATCCTCTATCAGATTTCTTATTGAATGCCCTTGCTTTGCATAACCTGATAGATGTAAACATGTTAAAATTAAAACCTACATGGAGGAACCATAGAACAGGTGAAGCTAGAATAGCAAAAAGATTAGATCGTTTTCTTCTAGGTGAAGATCTAGCTTCCAGAATTCCGGTTTTCAGGAAATGGGTGGGAGAGGGGGGAAAATCGGATCATTTTCCAGTCCTTCTTGAGCTATCAAAGCCCCCCCCTAAGCCGGCTGCCCCCTTCAAATTCAACGCATCCTGGATGCAGGAGGAATCTTTCCAAAAGCTATTTAAAGAAACTTGGCAATCTCCGTGTAGGAATGCCTTGGAGGACAAAAGCTTTCTGTTCATGGAGAAGGCCACTGTGGATTGGGCTAAGAAGAGGAAGCAGAAACAAAATGAAGATTTAATCAATATCAATTTTGAGCTTGGGGAATTGGAAAAACCTGAATCGAATGGCTATGAATCTCAGGAGTCAAAGGACAGGATCTTGTTGCTAGAAAAATAGAGAAGTAAAATACTTCTGGATAGAGAAGAGGAATGGAGGTTGAAAAGCAGGGCGATCTGGCTGAAGGCTGGAGATGAAAACACAAAAAAAATCCACAATTATGCAAAAGGGAGGAAGATAATGAATACCATCTGGAAGTTAAAGGACGAGGAAGGTAGGGAGGCCAGTTCTTTTGAATCTCTCTTGAACATGGGGAGAAACCATTTCCAAAATTTATTCTCTGATCAAGGGGAGTCAACATTAGCAGAGGTTATCATAACAGCCCAATGTTTTCCCCAGTATGTGGAGGTGGAAGAAGCCGAGAGTTTGATGGGAGAGGTCACAAAAGAGGAAGTGGAGAGTATTATAAAATCTATGGCCAAAGACAAAAGCCCTGGGCCGGATGGGTGGCCTATAGAACTCTTCCAGCATTTCTTCGATCAGATTGGATCTGAATTAACAAAGGTGGTTGAGGAATCCAAGAGAAAAGGAATGGTCTATTCTCCATTTAACTCAACCTGTATAGCCCTTATTCCTAAGAAAGAAGATCCATAATCGTTTGAATATTTCAGGCCTATATCGCTTTGTAATATAATTTATAAAATTATAGCAAAAGTGATTGTTGTCTGTCTAAAGCCAATTCTGTCTAGATGCATTTCAAATGAACAGTTTGGATTTTTGGATGGACGCCAAATTCATGAAGTCATCGGGGTGGCTCAAGAGACAATCCATAGTGTTAAACAGATCAAAATAAAAGGAGCAGTGATGAAAATTGACCTGTCAAAAGCCTATGACGGAATCAGCTAGACCTATCTCCGAATGTTGTTAACACATCTGGGTTTTAAAGTTGACTTTATCAACTGGATCATGGGATGTATAACCAGTGTCAGTTATGCGGTCCTTATTAATGGAGCGGCCTCTCCTTTCTTCAAAGGGAAAAGAGGGTTAAGACAAGGATGCCCTTTATCCCCTTTGCTCTTCCTTTTGGTAGCAGAAGGATTGAGTCAATTAATACTAAAAGCCAAAAGGGAAGGAATTTTAAAAGGTCTGGAGGTAGCAGTCAACTTGTACATTTCGCACCTTCTCTTTGTCAATGACATCTTACTTTTCAGTAATGGGAGTCAGTCAGAAATCAAGGAGATCAAGAAGATTCTTGAGATTTTCATGAAAGCTACAGGGATGCAAGTGAACTATAGGAAATCTCAGCTCATTCTGGAAGGCTTTAACAGGCAAGAGAAAAGCCAAATTACCTCAGTTCTACCCTTTGATGTTTATAAGCTCGAAGATCCTTTCAAATATCTGGGGTTTTGGTTGAAGCCGGATAAATATAGGAAACAGGACTGGAATTGGCTGTTAGCAAAGATTGAAGCCAAAATCTCCCATTGGAGCTTCAAGTGGCTTTCCAGAGCAGGAAGGCTAACTTTAATCAAAACAGTCCTATTAGCAATTCCAATATACTGGGTTGCGCTAACCTGGGTCCCTAAAGGAATTATGGAAAGGATAAGAAGAATTTGTAGCAGATTTCTCTGGGCTGGATCAAAGGAGGATTCAGTACTCCCCTGGGTCGCCTGGGAAAAAGTGGCAAGACCGAAAGAATGGGGAGGGTGGGGTATAAAAGACCTCACTGCTTTCGGATCCTCCCTAGCGGCTAAATCAGGGTGGAGAATTATCAACTTAGAAAACCTATGGACGAAAGTGGTTAAGTGGAAATACATTGACCCCACCCCTCTAGAAGATTGGATCCGGAACCCCAATAAAAAAGGAGGAAATGTGTCGGTAGTCTGGAAGGCGACTATAGAGGCCTTCAAGATTATTGAGGAGGGCTTATCATGGCAGATTGGAAATGGAGAAAATCTTCGAATAGGAAGAGACCCATGGGTGGGGTGTAATGGAAATTTTTCTTTGCCCCCATGCCTGATTAGGCACCTAGAATCAAAAGGAATTCTTTTCCTAAATCAGGTAGAGAAAATTGGTCACTCATCCATTTGGGGACAAGCTTGGAAATTAGGAGAGGAATTGAACCTTCGTCCACATTGGTGGAACGATTGGAAGGTCTATATACAAGAACTCTCTAGATCAAATGTAAGGCTTAAAGACAGACCGGATCATCTGGTGTGGGCTCACGCAGATTCTGGATCCTATTTCCCAAAATTTGGATACAAGTTCCTCATGTCAAAGAAAGGTTGGGGAGATTTGGAATGGTGGGAAAAGTCATTATGGAAGTTAAAATGCTCCGCGAAAGCTAGACTCTTCTTCTGGTGTATTCTAAAAGGAAAAGTCCCTACATGGGACATCCTCCAAGCCAGGTATAAGTCAGGATCGGGAAGATGCTCTCTATGCAAAAACGACTCTGAAACTATAACACACCTTTTTATTGACTGTCCTGTAGTGAAAAAAGTATGGGTGGAGTTTGAGAAGCTTATTCAAAAACCGGTAGCCTGGGAAGGGGAAAACATCTCTGATGTATGGCACAAATGGTGGCGCTTATATTCAAACGAGAAATTGCAGAATCTGCCTCCAATTATTTCTTGGGGCATTTGGATTGACAGGAACATAAGCATCTTTCTTGACAAGGAAACCCCTGTTGACTCAATTGCCATACAATGTACCTCTATTTACTCAAACATCCCCGATTCAGAGGAAGAAAGGATGCCCAGACAGGTTAAAGAGGAACAAATCAAGGAAGGAGTGCCATGGGATTTTTTTGATGGGGCTTCTCAGAATAACAAAGCTGGAGCAGGAATAATCATCCATTTAAACGAAAGACATACTCTAAAAGCATCTGTGGGTTTAGGCAACGACACAAATAACTATGCAGAATTATCTGCTCTAAAGCTACTCTTATGCTGGCTTATACACAGGAACATCTTCACAGTTCAGATTTTTGGGGATTCTTTAAATGCTATCAAATGGACAAATGATCAAAGAAGATGTCAAAATTATATCTTGTATCCTTTATTAGAAGAAATTCAGAATTTAAAGTTGTCTTTTAATGTTTTTTCTATTCGCCACATTTACAGGGAGCGCAACGATTCAGCAGACAGGCTTTCTAAAGAAGGTCTACAAAAAAATATGGGCAGTTGGAGAATAGTGGAGGAAGTCAATGGAGAAATCCATGTCTCGGACCAGCCTCCTTATGTATAGATTGCATCCCTCTGAAGACTTAGCAGATTAGTCAAAGCAGTTTCTTTTTGTATACAACTGAAAGGGTTTCTTTTTTGTAAATCTGTTTTGAGTTTCATGCATGACTTGTGCATCTTTTTTTCTGTTTTGGGTTGTTTATCCTCGATAGAGGAGACCTCGGAAAAAGATGCTTGATGTTGTTTTTTTACCATGAATTTTAAACATACGGAAAACTATTGGCTCTTTTTTGATGATGCTGAGGAAGGGAGTTGTTTTCCTCATTAGAGGAGGCTCACGTTACGCTCAGGAAGATCTATCTCTCTTAGCTGAAGGCAGGAATAATAGCCCTTCTTGCAGAACATTGTGATGCTCAATCATACAGCAAAAGGAATGCTTCGGCATATGATATGTAACTTTTTATCATGTTTATAAAAAGTTTGTTTTTTTTCTTTTGGAAAAAATATGATAATCAATTATATTTCTAATTAATTAATTGTATTTTTATATTATATTGATGAAAAGTATGAAGTTAATAAAAAATAATATAATGTAAAATGTTAATGTAATATATTTTGTTTTAAGTAAGTAGTTTGAGTGATTGAGAATACGATTTGTTTTCTTATTCATTAAGTTTAACTTTAATAAATATGTTTGGCCTATTGTAATAAGGCTAGAAGATTAGGCACTCCATTCACATGAAGTTTTGGCTTTTGCTAAATCACAAGTTTATTCTTATTGTTATAAGAGTAGTTGAAAGATATGTGATGTCTAAGTCATAAGTAATTAGTACAACATACTTGCCACCTATCATAAGTTATTAGCATATTTAATTTGAAAGTTGTTGTATATACTCTTGGTGTTATAATGACATTTGGAAGATAAGTGATGTCCCTAAGTCATAAGTTATTAAGTTATTAGTATTTTTGACTTGGGAGCTCTTGGATATACTCTTGGTATTATAATGGTAGTTGGAAGATATGTGTTGTTAGATATACTTTTAGTGTTATAATTGCAATTAGAAGATAGGCCATGTATCAGCACTTGCTAGCTCATAAGTTACTAGTATATCTGACATGAGAGTTGTTGGATATACTCTTGGGTGTTATAATGGCAATTGGAAGATACTTGATGTGTTTTTGCTAAGGTATAAGTTATTAGTATATATGACTTGCCAGCTATTAGATATAATGTTGGTAAGATATACCCTTGGTGTTATAATGGTAGTTGGAAGATATACATTATTAAATATACTTTAGAGTTATAATGGCAGTTGAAAGATAATATATTAACTCTCGCTAAATCATAAATTAGTAGTATATTTGATTTGAAAACTATAAGATATACTCATAATGTTATAATAATTACTGAAATATATATAAATTTATTTGTTAAGTTATAAGTTATTAATATATGTGATTTATAAATTTTTGGATAAATTCTTAGTATTATATTATATAATAATAGTCGAACAATTTAATATTAAACTTTGTGAAATTACTTCAATAAATTACCAATTTACCCTAATTAAAATAAAAATATCTGGCGTTGAGGAAAGTGCACCCTTCATTTTCAGAATCTTCTAGCCCTACATATTATCCGTCCTATAAGGAAAGTGCACCCCTCATTTTCAGAATCTTCTAGCCCTACATATTATCAGTCCTATCAATATTTATAGTAAATCATGGTTTCAACAATTTGATTTGGTTTCAAAAAAAATTTATACAACGTCTTGCTTTTCCAAAAGGGCAAAGTTAAACTCCGCCGCATCTACATCTAAATTGTTTTGTTTTGATTATATGGTAGTAATTTTGAATTAAAAAAATAATAACGGAAGCATTCGTAGTAATTAAGAAATTTGGTTAGTGAGATACTTGGTAATCTAACTTTATATTTTTTTAATTGAATACAAATATAGTATTTTTAATTATAAAATTAAAAGAAAAATTGGAAAGATATCTATGCAGTGATAAAGTAATATTTATATATATAAAGGAATATGCATGAATCCAAATGTATAAATAAGTATATCTGGTCACATCATGCGTAGGAGTCCACTCTTGTGATAAAAATATGGAGTATATATATGGAGCTCTGTGTTGCCGCCTTGGACATATCACATCATGAGGTCCAATGTCATGCATCACCCTAAGAGGTCCCCAGTTATTGGATTTTGTTTGTAGGTATGTTCTTCACATGAGACAAGGGCCATTGGTATCTCCCCTTTCTGGCTAGGTGGGCCTTGATTTGTAAAAGTGGTGGTATTTTTTTCCATGTATATGTATGAATAAAGTCATTAGGTATGTGGGCGCAATAGGTCCTAGATCTTATAAGTAAATTTTGGGTTTGGTTTTTTTGGGTTGAAAATAAGTAGAAATGAATAAATAAATAATAATTAAATCTAATTTTGAGTTGGGATACTAAAATGAACCAAGAGAGATGAGATGAGTTGAGTTAAGGTTAATTTGAATTGGTTGATTTGAATTAATTTCGTTAGTTTGTGTTGTCTTGGGATGATTAGTTTGTATTAAAATATGTTAAGATAAATAAAGTAAGTTCAAATGAGTTGATTTGGTTAGTTTGAACTAGGATTAGTTAAGAAGGTTGTTTTGAGTTAAGGTAAGTTAAGTTAGCTTAATTGAAATGAGAAAATTTGAGACAACTTATTTACATTGACATGAGATTAATTAATATTAATTGTGGTATGGTTGTGAGTCAACTAGAGAGGAGATTAGATAATAGATTAGCCATACCATGATCATGTAACATTAAGTGATCCAAATGATGAAGGGTTTGATCCGTACAACATATGGATTTGTTGTGACATGAAATACTTTCGAAAAGAGGAGATTATTTTTTTTGTAATGTTATAGAAACAATTTCAGGATGTGAAAATTTTAAGCATATCTAACCAATCAAGTATGATTTTGTTCATAACGACTCCTTTCTGGCTACCTACTTTAGCATAAGAATCATGGTATATTGGAGCTTACTTGCTATGGGTCACATCTCTCAACCAATGTGGATTTTTTTTTGTATAGAGAGGTTTTTATGTCATAGAAATAATTCCAAGATGCACAAATTTCATGCATATTTAAAATGACCATTTTATAGGAAGGCATGTGAAAGTTGTGTAATGTGGTGGATTTTTTTTTTTATAGAGAGGTATTTATGTCATAGAAATAATTCCAATATGTACAAATTTCATGCATATTTAAAATGACCATTTTTTGGAAGGCATGTGAAAGTTGTCGCAATGTGGTGCACTACTAGTAAGATTTTTTATTTTTTATTTTGTTAACAAAGGGAGGAGGAAGGTCAAGCAACAAGCTTATTCTTACCATAAACAACCAACAATTGCGTCAATAGGAGGCACCACTCTTTTTTTCCTACCCCCATTGGATTAATGATCATGGTATATCGAAGCTTATATATTGTTGTGGGCCACATCTCTCAACCAATTTGGGATTAGTTATTTTGTATAGAGAGGTATTTATGTCATAGAAACAATTTCAAGATGCATGGATTTCAAATATATCCAACTTAGTAATGGCCATTTTTTAGGAATTCGTGTGAAAGCTAGGGTATTGTGAAGAACTGCTAGTGAAGACTAGTTGATTGGTTGCTATGTGAATATGTTTGTTGTTGAGCCTTTTCCCCTTCACTCTGTTTACATAAACATAGGGAAGTGGCAAAGGCTAAGCAACAAGCATATTCACATAGCAACCAATAAACCATTATTATTTTTATTAGGAGGCACCATTTTTTATAATTATCCTTGTTACATAAGGGCCATGATATTCCATATATATAGAGCATTCAAAGAGGGCACTTTCTATACATAATTATTAAATGCAATAATATATCTTCACTTAAATATTTAAACAAAAGGGTACTTTCTATACATAATATTTACATTTATATGTGTTCACTTAAATATTTAAACAAAAGGTTACACGGGTAAAAAGAAATATTAATGTGGAGTGAAATTTCATGTAGCACATAGTATAATATTGTTATGTTTAATCCCTAATTCAACATGATAAACAAGAAGGTGAATATCAAATGGAACATTAATCATTGTTATGTGAAATGATATTGGGTAATCCATAACATTGTATTCTATATGGAATGCAACATTTTGTTAGATAGTATTGGTAAGATAATGTCACCTCGTACGGATTGCAATTACTATTGAATTTTGTAGTTACGGTCAGTCTTCGTAATTTATATTTTAGCCCTTGAAATATGTAATGTAATTGTAAGGCATGTTTTTCATGTCATTTTAATTGTTTAGCCCTGGAAATAATTATTATAAGACATGTTCTTCATGTCAGTATCAAAAGTGAAAATTTTAAAATTTCAATTTTTAATTTTTGGCTCCAAAATTATCAATTTGACCCTCCCTCAAGTCAAGTCAGACCCAATAAAGAGCATTTTACCTCCTCCACAAGGCACCATTCGACCTCACATTAGACAAGTATTATTCTGGGCATCTTAACGAAAAAAAAGAAGGGTGAAGAGGGACAAGTTCATCTCTAAAATTTATCTCTCTCTCTCTCTCTCTTGTATTTTCACATGTGACTTTTTGGGAAGTTTTTCGGCAACAGTTTCTAAGTAGTAGGGCTGAAATTCTATGCAAATTGTGTTTGGAAAATACTGAGAAGGGGGGGCGGGGGGGGGGGGAATCCAACTCGCTTATGTACACGATTGTTATACATGAAACTAGCGTATGCTTAATAAACTTATAAATCAGCTAATTATTTATCTGTTTAACTTAAACCTGAATGTAAGAGATTCATTAGACATTTGATAAGCAGTAAGCATGTGCAGTAATAAAAGAATAAAGCATCACACATGAACAATAGGAGTTAAGGTGGAAACCCAATGTGGGAGAAAACCATCGATGTTGTCGTCTCAGTCTTCAATCTTATTATTATCAAAAAATTCTTACCTTCTTGTACTGGTGCAGACTCATGCTAGTACACATCCACCCAACTATTGAAGGCTACAACCTTCACTCGTTCTCTAGCTCCTACTAGAAGGGAGCTTCAACCCCCTGATCTCATTTACCATCACCCACAGGGAGGGGAGATTCAACCCCCTGATCTAATCACTAGCTACTACTGGCAGGAAGCTTCAACTTCCTCACTGAAGGCTCCAACCCTCAGCACCATCCGTCAACCACGTTTCATAAATTTTCACACTGGATCCACCTACTTTAATACATCACAACTTGTAGACCACTTTTAATCACATAATCCATGTTGAACCCTTTAACATCATATAAGCCAAATATCAAAACTGAAACTGATTACTGTACCCAAAACATTCATTCAATTCCTGAAAACAACCACTAAACCAAGCAGTCACTAATCACTTGGATACTGAACCAACCACTTAAGCAAACAATCACTTAACCAAACGCAAACTTAATTCAAATAGAACAGTGAGATCACTATAGCCATAACACAAAACTGAATTCAGAATACTTCATCAACACATTGAATCAATTGCAGCCTTGATCATTCATAAAACAAAATTTATATGTTACTTCACTTAAGGCAACCCGTGTGTATACAAGCTTTTCTATAGAGCAACCTGCATACAAATCTCAATATCCTAAGTTCAAAAATTGTTACTCTGAATTGGTCATAGAATTTAACAGAGTCATTTAGATTACAGATCTATGAACCCTCATATAGTTAGCAGCATCAAGAATATTTTCAACCAATAAAAATGCAACCAATTTCAACTTCATCATTCAATCAGTTCTACTTTAGACATTATCACTCAACCGAGACCAAAATGAAGACATCATTGACATAAAACAGATATACAACAATGTTGACCTGATTGATCAATCATTTATAAGCATAAAGCCTTCCATTATGTATGTGAATTTGATGAAATGAACCCGAGTGTATACACGACTTCACCAAGACCAACCTGCGTACAGATCTGCAAATTTTGACCTAAAATTGCACAACTCTTCAAAACTTTAGAAAGACCCAGATCATAACACTCTGAGATAAAATCATGCATCAATACTTATATCTATTCAATCTATGAACAGACCATAAAATGGAAATTCATTTCAGGTCTCATGATCTTGATCCATCATTGTATTCATCGGTGCATTATTGCTACAGTTCAACTTATCAACTATAGCCCTTACAATGCATATATACTTCAGATTGAATTATTCATCAAAATCCCTTACACATGCACACTTAGCACTTTGATCTTCACCTCATTATATAGTTAGAGCCTTAACCAATACCATGGGCCAAAACCACACTAGTTCTAGTAGTAATCTTGGACAAGATCAAATAATCGTTACTGCACTCAATATTGTGGGCTAATACCATGGTAAAGACCCTTGGTATTAATAAATTAGTGTGCCAACATGTACACAACCTCACTTCTTCATACTCGCATAAGTACGAGGCTTGGCCTTGACTAACCCGCGTATAGATCTTCAAATATTCACCTTCATCAAACTTGTGTTTCTAACCTTCAAACCTCGGTCCCATCACTATGTTATCTTGTGCTATAACTCTGTCACCTTTTAACTCATCTGGTTACCATTGAATTGTTTTTTTACCAGTGGGTTTCCATTAAGGACAACACATGTACCATAATGCTAACAATACCCCCCTTTGGACTTGATGGGAACCATGTTGGTGTTTGATCATCATAACCTGAAGATACCTGAAAGAGACACCATAGTCAAACACCAAGATAGTCTCCCCCTTTGACACCAAGGGAAAAGGACGGATCAATGGTCCCCCTGAGCATATGCGTATGTTTTAAAAAGTATGACTCTATGACGCAGTAGAAAAATACCTTACATCAACCATCCAACCAAGTGGGGTTCCATACCAACAACTTCCCAACATGGGATTACATATATGAATCAATTACCCAACCAAGTGGGTTTACATAATATCATTGAATAATTACGTCATAGGACTCCATATGAATTTTACATTAAATGACATGTACAAAGTGACAATCATTTGAACATTTTCAACAGTGCCTTAAACATAATGCCAACAATGCAGTAGCAAGGCTAGAACTCCCCCTGACTAGTGCTCCCTGCTTTCTATTAGATCATCAATTCAAGCATCAGAGTATCTTCATTAATTAGAAAAATCATAAATGACAAATTGAACCAACTCCTAGAGCTCAAAACTAGTTATAAGAAACAGTTGCAGACAGTAATCAACTGTGAACAGTAAATAGCATAAAAAAGCATATTAGAGAATGTTCTTGAGTTGGAGATGGGTGGATAAATTTTGATTTGAATATCTTGTAATTTCTGCATCATCTACAGGAGTTGTGTGCAAAAAGATACAATAGCCACATATTCAGCTTCCGATGTAGATAAGAAAATAGAACGTTGTTTCTTGTTGAACCAAGATACCAATCGAGGCCCCATGTAAAATGCACCTCCACTAGTGATTTTCCGGTCATCAACATTTCCAACCTAGTATGCATCTTTGTATGCATGAAAGGTAAGATCTGAGTCTTTATGATACCATAATCCAAAGTCTTGGGTGCCTTGGATATATTTGAATATTCTCTTAACTGATTGAAGATGTGCTTCCTTTGGATTGGCTTGGAAACGGCCAAGAATCTCAACTGTATGCATGATATCTAGTCTAGTACATGTTAGATAAAGAAGACTTCCAATTATATACATGTACTCTGGTTGGTTTACTGTGGGATATTCATCGTGTGAACTAAGGCTACATCTTGTCATCACTGGAGTACATACTAGCTTGCAGTATTCCATCTCATACTTCTTCATAATTTGCTTCATATATTTTGTTTGTGAGAGAAAGATGCCATCTTTTTCTTGTTGTACTTGTAAACCAAGAAAATATGTTAGTTCCCCAAGTAAAGACATTCAAATCCTTGTTGCATAACAGAAGAAAATTTTTGACTCATAGATTCTTCATTACTCCCAAAGATGATATCATCAACATAGACAACAATAATTAGCATGTTATCATCCTCAATTTTTGTTTACATGTTGTTTGCGGATCCTTTTGTGAAACCTTGTTGTTGAAGATACTTGTCAAGAAGATAATACCATGCCCGTGGGTATTGTTTTAGCCCATATAAATCCTTTTTGAGTGTACATACAAGGTTTTCATCATTCCCTAAAATGAATCCTTCTGGCTGTCCAATATATACTTCTTCTAGATATCCATTAAGGAATGCAAATTTTACATCCATTTGATCAACTTTGAAATCGAGAAAATTTTAAAATGCAAGAAACATTCTTATGGCTTCGAGTATGGCTACTGGAGAAAATGTTTCTTCAAAGTATATACCTTCTTGTTGAGCATAACCTTTACAAACAAGTCTGGATTTGTTTATAATGACTTATCCATTTTCATTCAACTTATTTTTGAATATCCATTTTGTCCCAATAACATTTTTATCATGAGGCCTTGGAACCAAATCCCATGTATTATTTTTATCATGGCCTTAACCCAACATTCATCTTTACTAGCTTGATTTAAATTTTGTGGTTCATTGGTGGATAATAAAGCTAGATAGCTAGGAGATCCTATAAGAGTTCTTCTTGTTTGTACCCCATATTCCTTTTCTACTAGAATTTGAGTTTCTAGATGATTCTTTTGAACATACCTGGATGGAGCCTTTTCTTAATTATCAGATGTGTATTCTTCTTCTGCTTCATTAGTTTCTTATTCTATATCATTTCAATTTGATGTGGGAAAAAATTCACTATCATCATCCTATTTTGTTGGTGTTACCTTTTTGAGATTTGTGCATGCTTCATCAATCACAACAACAATACATTCAACAATTTTCCGAAGTCTCTTATTGTAACATTTGTATCCTTAGCATCTAGATGAATAACTAAGAAGTATTCCTTCATCTACCCTAGCTTCAAACTTACCAAGTTTTTCAACGTTATTTGTGATGAAACATTTACTTCAAAAGACTCTAAAATGCTTTACAGTAGGTGGTTTACCATATCAAAGTTCGTATGGAGTTTTATCATTGTTTATACGAACATGAGCCTTGTTGAGAATATTTACTGTGGTATGTGCAGCTTCGCCCAAAAGGTGTCAGGAGTTCCCTATTCATCAAGCATAGCACAAGCTATTTTTTGAACCATTATGTTCATTATTTCTTCCATGCCATTTTGTTGAGGAGTTCTGGCTACATAAAATTATCTTTTTATGCCATGTTCTTCACAAAAATAAAATAATTCATTTGATATGTATTCTCCTCCTCGATCATATATGAGATATTTTATTTTAAGATATAAATCATTTTCAACTAATTCTTTGAATATTTTAAATTTATCAAATTCTTCATCTTTGTGTTTCAATAAATCGATTGAGCATATTCTAGAAAAATCATCAATAAATAAGATATAGTATTGTTCTCCATGAGGTGAATTTTTCCTTACTGGTCCACTTAAATCAATATGTATAAGTTAAAGAGGCTTACTTGTTGATCCTTCTTTGGCATTGAATTGAGCTCTGGTTTGCTTACTAAATTGACATGACTTACATATGGTACTTTATGGTAGGGTGATGTTGGGCAGATCACGAACAACTTTGAGCTTGCTTGATTTGCTTATTTGAGAGAAGCTTAGATGTCCCAACCTTCTATGCCATAACCCATTTTCCTTTGCTTTGCCTAGGTAACATTTTTCTTGGCCACCTTTAAATATATACATATTAATCAGAGTTATTGTTCCTTTTATTATGGTCTTTCCTATGTCAATTTCATGAACCACAGATTCTTTTGATCTAAAGACCACTTCATTTCCTTGATCACACATTTGGCTAACACTCAATAATTTATGCTTTAATCCATCAACATACATAACATTACCAGCATTAACCTTTTCTTTTGGAAAAACAAATCCTTTACCTTTAATGACAACAGGTGATTCATTTCCAAAAGTGACATTATTTTCTTTCTCTAATGAATTGTATGAAATAATTTTATCTTTATCACCTATCATGTGGTTTGAACATCTGTTGTCAATGTACCATTGATTTCCTTGTCCTTATGCAAACAGTGATATGCCACAACTTTCAAATTCTAAGTCCTTCCTTTTCCATACCTTAGAATTTGTTGATATGTGCTCCTTTTGAGATGTTGGCTATAATTTTCTCCTACATTCGGATTCCTTGTGTCCAAATTTATTGCAAAATGAGTATTCAAATTTATCTTTTAGAGGTGAGAAATAATTATAGGTGTTTTTCTTTATTCTTGTCTCATTCATTTGTTTTCTTGCTTCTCTAGTCATTATGGTTTTGTATGCAACACATTGAGCAACCTTGTGACCAAAATTATGACATGAGAAACATTGTCCATTAAAGAAGAAATTTTTATGATCATATAATCTTTTAGTGTTGTTTACCTTTTGACTAGTGCTTCTGTTACTGTTCATCCTTGGATTAGAGTGAACATGATTTACCTATGAAGTGCCTTTATTCTTTTGTTGAAGATTGAAACTTTGTTGACTGGATTTTGTTGCATTTAGATAGCTTCCGGTTGTGGCTGAGTATTTTTATGTCTGTGATGTTTCTCCATTGTATCCAAGACTTGTCTTCATAAGAGGAGAGTGTTGAACCTTGATAATTTCATCTAAGGTTTCAGATCCTTTAAAAAAACTAAGATTTAGAACTTTATTTTCTCAAGTTCCTTTCTTATACTTACTATTTCACATTCTAACTTCTCATTATTCTTCTCCTTCTCTATTAGTTGAATCTTTAAAGTAACTATGGCTACTTTGTTTTCTTCCAAGCATATTTTAAGTTGAGTAATTTCTTTGAAGAAATATTTTCCTTCTAAAGCATCCACAAATTTGTCATTAGACTCACTAGAACTTTTTTCAAATGCCATGAGTATTTTAAGATCTTGATCAGATTCTCCTTCTTCACTATTTGACAAGCCATAACTATCTTCACGAGTATAATAAATTTTCCTATTGTCAAACCGTTTCGTATTTCCTTTTGCAATATCCTTCCCCTTTTCATGGTTCTCTTTATAAGGACATTTAGCAACATAATGACCAACTCTACCATAATAAAAACATTTGAAGGGAAGCTTAACTTTAAACCTTCTGGTGCCAAGTTGAAGTTTCTTTACAAAATTTACCTCATCTTCTTCTGATACATACCTTGATTCCTTGTGTTCTTCCTTTTCCTTTCCTTTTGTAGTTGCTTTAAATGCAGCTTCTTTGACTTTTGAGGGACCTCCTTTTCTCATTTCAAAAGTAGTCAAGATCCCCTGAATTTTAACAACATTAAGAGTGCAGATCCTGCTTCTCTACAATATAAGACACTTTTGACTCAAATTTAGGAGTTATAGATCTTAAGATTTTATGTACTAAAGTTTTGTCTTTTTTTTCTTCACCTAGATTTCTCAAACGATTTACAATCTCATCTATACATTGAAATAAACTTGCAATACTTCATCATTATTCATTTTGAGAGTTTCATATTGAATTATGAGAGTTTGGAGTTTAGAAATTTTTACCTTACTATCGCCTTCAAATATTTGTATGATTCTATCCCATATTTCCTTTGTTGAATTTAACCACATAACTTCGAAAAAATTTGACTCGGTTAGGCTTCCCAATCATGAATTGACAGCTTTTGCATTGGTTTCATATGTCTTCTTTAATGCTACATCTATGGGAACTGCAGCTAGATATTGGTAACCTCCTTCAAAAATTTCCCAAACATATCCTCCAAGATACTGAAGATAGGATCTTGTTCTTGTCTTTCAGAATATTAAATTATTTCCATTGAAGAGTGGTGGTCTGATAGATGTTGTTCCATCTTGATTGATCATCTTGGTATTCCTTCAAGCGATCAAGGTTCTTCTGAAAGACCTGCTCTGAAACCAATTTTTGGGAAAAATACTTGGGGGGCGGGGGCAGGTGAATCAGTATTTAAAAAAAAAATCACAATAATATTTTCTTTCCTGAATTCTGTACACAATTTTACTAAATCCAACTTACATATGTATGCGACTAATATATAGGAAACTAATGTATGCTTAGGAAACTTGTAAATCAACTAATTCTTTATTTTTTCAACTTAAACCATAATGTAAGAGATTCATCAGACACTTGATAAGCAGTAAGCATGTGCGTAATAACATAATAAAGAATCACACATAAGAAACACACATTAACACTAGGATTTAAGGTGCAAACACAATGTGGGAGAAAATCATCATTGTTGTTGTCTTAGTCTTCAATCTTATTATTATCAAAAACTTTTTACGTTCTTATATTGGTGCATACTCATGCCGTATGCAAGCACCCACCTGTTGAAGGCTACAACCATCACTCATTCTCCAGTGCCTACTAGAAGGGAGCTTCAACCCCCTGGTCTTGTTTACCAGGACCCATTGGAAGGGAGCTTCAACCCCCTGATTTGATCACCAGCTACTATTGGTAGGAAGCTTAGACTTCGTCACTGAAGACTACAACCCTCGGTACCATCCGTGGACCACGTTTCATAAATTTTCACATTGGATCCACCTGATTTAATACATCACAACTTGTATACCACTTTTCATCACATAATCCATGTTGAACCCTTTAACATCATATAAGCCAAATATCAAAACTGAAATTGATTACTATACCCAAAACATTCATCCAATTCCTGAAAAAAACCACTGAACCAAACAGCCACCAATCACTCGAATACTAAACCAACCACTGAAGCAAACAGTCACTTAACCAAATTCGTTTGTATCAGAGAAAGAAATAAATACAGAAATTCGGTAATTCGATTCGGAAATCAAATGATTTGATGAAAGTTCGATTTGGTTCCGGGTATGTTAGGTTAGGGTATAGAAATTTCATGGTTTAATAATTTCACGGTTTATAGTTTATTAAAGGAATTTGTTAATTTGCCTGCGTGAGAATAGTGAGTTCGATTTTCACGGTTTATGTATATTAAAGGGATTTGTTAATTTGTTGGCTTGAAAATAGTGAGTGTAGATATTTTAAAAACAAAATAGATATCTATAGGATGGCAGGATTTCCGGTTTTTGGAAAAAATTTCCAAGTTCCCAATTTCAGTGTTGCCTTAAAAGCTTTAAAAAGCTGAGATAATTAGGAAAGAAAGAATTTTAGTAAAATATTGAAATAAATTTTATAATAATTAATTTATTTTTTTAAATATAATACATTTATATTAAGAATTTCAGAAAACTCTTGAAGTGAAAGAGAAATTTTATAAAAATACGTTAGTTTTAAATATTTAATTTTTAAATATGTATTAACGATAAAAGATTTTATATAAAATTTGAAATTAAGGAGGGGTAGTGGATTTTTGGACATGTAAGTTTTAAATAAATATTAATTATAAAAGGATTTTAGATAAGATTTTATAGTAGGATTGAAGTTCTGAATTTAAAAAAGAAAGATTCTGGAGATAAAAGAAGTGTGGTTGTAGTTTTGGTAAGTAAATTGTAGTTTTAAAATTGTTTATATTGATTAAAATGATTAAAAATTATTTAAATTTCAAAATGAATACGAAGAAAATGACAAGACATTGTTGTTACAAGAAAAAAAAAAAAAAAAAAATATATATATATATATATATATATATATATATATATATATATATATTTAAATATTTATAAGATACTCTTGAATTTTTTCTGAATTGAAAATTTTTTATCCGAATTTTTATCGTATTTGAATCCAAATCCGAATTCGAATCCGAACTTGGTAACTATGATTGATAGTGATTCCCAAGTATTTACATTGTAGAGTGGAAGCTTAGATGGTAGCCTAAGGGTATGGTGGATAAATACAGAAGGTGTCCTAAGTGAAAGCTTTAGCAGTTGTCAATTTAAAAAAGTTTTGTAATCTTAGGCGTTAAACCTTTCGGCAAAGAATGCATTTCAATCCTTAATATATTTTGTTGCAACATTAAAGATGATGAATATCGATATATTTCTTTGTAGCATTGACCCTAACAGCAGGAATCCAGTGAAGCAACCATATAAGTTTTCATCGATCTGGAATTCTATTTGAAATTGATGTTTTAGGTTCACCTTTAGCCAATTTGGCCATAATGAAACGTGAATGAAACTTTATTAGAGGGGGATTTGGCCATGTTTTTTCTCCAAATTCATTTATAAAACTTTAAAATCACACCGCAATCGTGGTCTTTTGGAGCCAGGATTAACTTAATGTTGGGAAAAATGAATTTAGATTAACTTCTCGTTTTGTGCTATCAAACCAGTAATGAACAAATTTTCAAGAGTGGTTTTGTTGCTACTGAACAAATTTTAGTGAACGAAATATAGATTGTGGGACTTTGATGTGATAGCCGACCCTGCCCCTTATAGCATGAAAAATCTGTAGAGCGTCATCATAATGTTTCTATTTTCGTAAGAAGAGTGCATTGTTAAATGATGAAACATTGGATTATTAATGATGAAACATTGGCTTCTTATTTTGTAAGGATTTTCTCAAATAGCAGATTAAATTCAAGAAATTGGAGAATCCATCTCTCATTAAGAACTAGTGATTAAGACACTCAATGGTCTTCTTAGATCATGGGATGCCTTTGCAGTAGGTATAAGTATTTCCTACTTTTACATATGCAAACAACAATAAGGATAAGAGAATGAAAGGCTCATGTAATTTTGAGCCTTCATTGTATTTGTGTTTATTGGGAAAAAATGCAGGCAAAATTATTAGTTATTTCATCCTTGCTCTCAAGCCACTCACTTACAGGGTGTGATATTTGTATAGTTTGTTTAGAAATGCCTTCACTTGAAGAATTAAATATGGAATCATGGCTTTGCCTCGCCATTGAATTGGAAAAAAACAACTTTTAGAACATTATTGAGATTTGTTTTAGGTTGGTATCCCAATATCAACATATTCCAAGAAGGATAAATAGGATGAACATAACCATTAAATGCAATCATTGTTGGTGGTAGACTTCATAAATGTAGTGGGAGTAGAAAATATCATGGACACGAAGATGCAGGGTATTCATAAGCATATGACTTTCAACTAGGGTTCACATGTTTTTCTGCCTTGTATGGTCATATACTTAAAATAAAATAAAATAATTGATATTTGTAATTTAAATATTCAATTAAATTGCATAACATATCACATCCTCTTTATTGTGGGCTATTCCTTTTTATGCTAAGGCTTTACAGCGTTTCCTTTGCAACATGTGGTGCAATTGCTAGTTTATTTATATTTACGCCATAAGGCGTTATTATTTGAAAACAACTTACTTAGCTGCCCATGTGTACTATTGCTGACCATCAGATGTCTTGTTAGATGATTGAAGAATGCTAAGCCATAGATATAAAACAGTTAAAAAAACAAAACATAACTACAAACCTTAATATGAAATATCCAACATTAATTAGCTACAGTCATCTTTCTCTAGGTAATAGCCGCATTTGCTGCAGAGAAGGGGCAGCTGGAAGAATGAGGAAAAATGAGGAGGGAGACCTGCAACCACAGCTGGAACAACCAACAAGATTGGTAGTTATTAGTTACATTCTGGTAGTTTTCAGATTTGGTTTTAAATGTCTTTATTTCATTCATTGTTGATCTATCTCATCTGTTGTTGTCTATTCTAGTGAAGAACTGAAGAAATTTGCGTCTGAGTGCTGCTGCTGAGGACTTCCACTGATTGAAGTGCCATATCTCTTCTACTGTGTCTGTTCCAGTGAGAAGACCATCCCGCTACTCTGTTTATACTGTTTGCCCTTGCAACACTGATTATGTAATCCCCTTGCTACAAATATTTTTAAGTTCCGAATATGCAAGAGAAAGTCATAAAGATTTTGACCTGACTTGCTCCAAACCCCTTTTTTAAGTGTGCTTGGGATTCCACAGATGATATCCTCAATTCGGTGATGTTCGTTTAGGTGTTATCTTAAAATCTTCTTTGAAAGGATCAGCGGGTTACTTCCATGTATGTGACTTCATTAGCCTTAAAAGCTTCAAAGCTGCTGGAGAACACTGCAGGAAGGAAAATTCGTTTGCTGCCGGTGTAATCCTCTTAACATTGAATATTTATACCTCTTTAACACTCCTCTTTACCACTTTTCAAGGGGTCTGCAAATGTCGGATGTTCATTCATTTTCAAGATCGTCCTGCTGCTCTGTTTATACTGTTTGCCCTTGCAACACGGATTATGTAATCCCCTTGCTACAAAGATTTTGAAGTTCTGAATATGCAAGAGAAAGTCAGAAATATTTTGACCTGACTTTCTCCAAACCCCTTTTTTAAGTGTGATGGGGATTCCACAGATGATATCCTCAGGTGTTGTTCGTTTAGGTGTTATCTTAAAATCTGCTTTGAAAGGATCAGCGGGTTACTTCCATGTATGTGACTTCATTAGCCTTCAAAGCTTCAAATCTGCTGGAGAACACTGCTGGAAGGAAAATTTGTTTGCTGCCGGTGTAATCCTCTTAACATTGATTGTTCATACCTCTTTAACACTCCTCTTTGCCACTTTTCAAGGGGTCTACAAATGTCGGTTGTTCATTCATTTTCAAGACCGTCCTGCTTCTTTGTTTATACTATTTTCCCTTGCAACACTGATTATGTAATCCCCTTGCTACAAAGATTTTGAAGTTCTGAATATGCAAGAGAAAGTCAGAAAGATTTTGACCTGACTTGCTCCAAACCCCTTTTTTAAGTGCATTGGGGATTCCACAGATGATTTCCTCAGTTCGGTGTTGTTCTTTTAGGTGTTATCTTAAAATCCTCTTTGAAAGATCAGCGGGTTACTTCCATGTATGTGATAGCACTGATCTCTTCTCTTGGTTTCCTGCTTTCATCTTCATTTTTCCTTGAAGGAAATTTGTACATGTACATGGGTCCTATAGTTTGGGTTCACCCACTATTACTATTCTACAACGTTTACATTGTTTTAGCATCTTTGTTGACATCGTCTTAGCATCTTAGTATTCAACTACATTTTCAGTCCCTAGGGTTATTTCTACCTTGGTTCTTTTCTATTCTGTTAAGTTGTAGTGTCAAGTCTCAATGACTTTGGATAGAATGTGGCCTGGGTCATTGTTCAAAGAAAAACAGGCCCATTGAGAAGAGTGTTATTCAAAATCAAACATATTTGGTGATATTATTTTGTGTTGAGTTTATGTTTTGAAGTTAAGCAGTATGTGTAATACTAAACATTCAGACTACTAGCAATACCCCTTTTTGCATTTTGACATTTTTGTTAGGCAGACTTTGCACTATCATGAATTCAATGTGTGCCAAAAAATAATTATTAAAAATGTACATGAAGCCCTTTGGCTTACCTGGGATAGTCTTTAAGCGGCATTTACAGTGGTCATAAATTCGATCCCAAAATCTTTCTCTCAATTCCTTACCCATTCCACTATATTTTGTGGTAATGCCTTTGATGGTCATAAATCAGTTTGTAACTTCCATGTGCACAACCACAGTGGGTTAACCATTGAGTGACTGTGTAGCCAACAGTGAAACCTGGGAAGCCCTGAAAACCGTCAATAAGTTTCATTGTCCGGTGCTTTCTGACAATTCTATAAACTGCCCTGGATATTGAATACTTGTAAAGTTTTGTTTTCCCCTCTTGTTATCTTTGGCTGCGACAATATCAATGTGTAATGTATGAGTTTTGCACCATTTGCAAATAGAACATCTTCTTGACAAATTTTAGTGCATTTTAGTTTGTATATCATCCAATCAGAGATGCCCCTTTGTTCCCACCAATCTTAACATTTTAGACTTGGAAGCTCCCTTCTTCCAGATTTCTATTTCACATTAAATTTTGCGTCTCAGATTTATTGCTGAGACTTAACTCTTCATACCCTCTAGTATTAAAGGTTGGTGGATAAATGCCATAGTATGTGACAGATCACTGGTGCTGTAATCATTTTTGGAGTTCACTGTGATAATGGGTAGAGATTATATTGAATTTCTTGCTTCATCTGAGAACATGTTCAATCAAACCTGAGCACAGAAATGGTAAAGACTAGGTACAGATAGGATGTGGAAGACATGCAGGAAGCTTAAATTTATTTGACATGGGAAATTTTTTGCATGTTAGAGAAAAAAAACAATCTAAGACAGCCATTAAGATAAAGGGCAAGCTATGCTTACTCCAAAAAAAATATATCGTGATCGCCAATTACAGCAATAGGTTAAACACCTATTATTTAACGGTAATTTCAATCTACTCACATATTGATCCCAATCAAACCTGAGCACAGAAATGGTAAAGACTAGGTACAGATAGGATGTGGAAGACATGTAGGGAGCTTAAATTTATTTGACATGGGAAATGTTTTGCATGTCAGAGAAAAAAAACAATCTAAGATAGCCATTATGATAAAGGGAAAGCTATGCTTACTCCAAGAAAAATATATCGTGATCGACAATTACAGCAATAGGTTAAACACCTATTATTTAACGGTAATTTCAATCTACTCACATATTAATCCTCAACTTCATGTACATGTTTGAGCACAACTCTACATCATGCGGATATACATCATGAGCACAACTCTTCAAGGAAAACTGGTATTTACTGAATTGGATATCAAGATTGTAGGGTAAAGGCAACAAATAACCAGCTTGCTCATGAGCCATAAATGTATGGAGTTGTATATGTTCGCTATTGGATAACTGTCCTGCCAAAATCTAACAAATACTCAAATACTCTACAATATTGATATCCAGTAATTGCAGTGTTGACCATTACCATCTCAATATCTAAAGTATTAGATAAGGTTGGTGTGTAATTTGATTGACCAGCGACGATCTTGAAGCAAGCACCAGTATAAGTTTCTCAATCCCATACCAAATGGAGAGTAGAATGCTTAATATGTTTGTAAATTCTTTTCTGTTTGTGTAGGTCCCAATCCACGTTGTCCCCTACTGCTATTGTTGTTGGTTGTTAATAAAATACAACCAAGACTGTCAAATGGTCTGTCAAATGGTCTTTTGTAGGTTAGAAAGTGTGCTCCTGCAGCTCCATTTTTGGATTTCCCCATAAAATTCCAACCACTCATATGCAAGGTGTGCAGGATAGGAATTCTTGTAAAGTTTTGTTTTCCCCTCTTGTTATCTTTGGCTATGACAATATTATATTGAATTATATTGAATTTCTTGCTTCATCTGAGAACATGTTCAATCAAACCTAAGCACAGAAATGGTAAAGACTAGGTACAGATAGGATGTGGAAGACATGCAGGAAGATTAAATTTATTTGACATGGGAAATGTTTTGCATGTCAGAGAAAAAAAACAATCTAAGACAGCCATTAAGATAAAGGGCAAGCTATGCTTACTCCAAAAAAAATATATCGTGATCAGCAATTACAGTAATAGGTTAAACACCTATTATTTAACGGTAATTTCAATCTACTCAGATATTAATCCCAATCAAACCTAAGCACAGAAATGGTAAAGACTAGGTACAGATAGGATGTGGAAGACATGCAGGAAGCTTAAATTTATTTGACATGGGAAATTTTTTTCCTGTGAGAGAAAAAAAACAATCTAAGACAGCCATTAAGATAAAGGGCAAGCTATGCTTACTCCAACAAAAATATATCGTGATCGACAATTACAAAAATAGGTTAAACACCTATTATTTAACAGTAATTTCAATCTACTCACATATTAATCCTCAACTTCATGTACATGTTTGAGCACAACTCTACATCATGCAGATATACTCTTCAAGGAAAACTGGTATTTACTTAATTGGATATCAAGATTGTAGGGTAAAGGCAATAAATAACCATCTTGCTCATGAGCCATAAATGTATGGAGTTGTATATGTTCGCTATTGGATAACTATCCTGCCAAAATCTAAAAAATACTCAAATACTCTACAATATTTATATCCAGTAATTGCATTGTTGACCATTACCATCTCAATATCTAAAGTATTAGATAAGGTTGGTGTGTAATTTGATTGACCAGTGACGATCTTGAAGCAAGCACCAGTATAAGTTTCTCAATCCCATACCAAATGGAGAGTAGAATGCTTAATATGTTTGTAAATGCTTTTCTGTTTTTGTAGGTCCCAATCCACGTTGTCCCCTACTGCTATTGTTGTTGGCTGTTAATAAAATACAACCAAGACTGTCAAATGGTCTTTTGTAGGTTAGAAAGTGTGCTCTTGCAGCTCCATTTTTGGATTTCCCCATCAAATTCCAACTAGTCATATGCAAGGTGTGTAGGATAGGAAAATCATGTGATTTCACATGGATGGTCGACTACATGTCCTATACAAGGTTTATTGAATGTAACACCATGTGTTACAGAACCTGTGCCTGAAAACTCTTTAGAAAACGGAGTTAGAAAAGCTGCCATTGATGAAGTTTGTAATGAGGTCTTGTCCTTACCATCAATTGATGAACTCTTGCAAACAAACTATAATCCAAATCAGTCCACTTTAGGAAAAATGAAGTAATGTAACAATGGACACAGTGGTCAATCTATTCCTGTTCCAGCAACTCTTTAGAAAACAGAGTTTGTGGTTTTCATCAATTGTTGAACTCTTGCAAATTGCAGATTTGAAAAAGGAAAAAACATGATCCTTGCTCCTAGAATGTTTTTTTGAAAAACTTACGAATCATCTAGATGTTATCACCTGAGGAGTTTGTACTATTTTTATTGAATTGTGCATTGTCCATAAATTCACCATATGTCATCTTCTGGTTCAACCAGTAAATGGGTCGGTGGCATGGGACTGCCAAATTATGGCAAGTGTCAATCACCTCTTAATGGAGAGTAGAATGCTTAATATGTTTGTAAATGCTTTTCAGTTTGTGTAGGTCCCAATCCACATTGTCCCCTACTGCTATTGTTGTTGGCTGTTAATAAAATACAACCAAGACTGTCAAATGGTCTTTTGTAGGTTAGAAAGTGTGATATTGTATCCGGTGGGAGTTGAAAAACAGAACATCACTGTCAGGTTTTTTTACAGAAACTCCTTAAGGATAAATAGACCATAGCTTCACAAGATAATAATAATAATATTAATTGGCATTGCTTTTAATAAATTCTAAATATAAAAAATTGGATCTCTGGTAGATTACCATAAATACAACTATAAATATGGATTGGATACTAGTCCAGCAGGGTGCCGGGAAAAAAAAATCAAGAGTGCATTGGTATTCTCTAGGTTGGATACCAATACTGCAAGGTACTAGAAAATGCAAAGGCTTTAAATGTAGAATACTGAATCTCTGAAAATCTGCGAAAGGAAGGACTTAATAATGCTATCATTACAATTATAAAGATGGTTTGTATACCAAAATTGCAGGTTACTAGGAAAATGGAAGGGTATATAGGTATTTACTGAATTGGATATCAAGATTGTAGGGTATTGGAAAAAAATAACCAGCAAGTAATGTAACAATGAGTAAGGACTAGGTTTGTGTCTCTTTTGTAGGTGAAAACTAAAATATGTTGTATAAGGCTTCCATTGTAAACTTTCCCATTCGGCCTTGAATACACTTATTGGTTGAATGCATCCTTAAGTGATAATATGCTTCATCAAAATAACCTTTTAATCTCTAAGGGATTTTCATACAGAGGACATATGTTTGCTACATGTATGCTCGAATTTATATTCTGAGTTCTTCTCTGAATTCTCATTTCTGCCATTCCAACAACTAGAAGATTTCACTGTACATTAGTACAATTTCTTTCCTTCTTTCCCCTAAAGCATTTTGAGCAATGGTTTATCATGTCTGCTATGAGTTATCGGGTGAACTGGCTTAGGATTCATAAAATTCAAATTCAGAAGTCACAGCTACAAGTACTGATGACAATGGATAGAATGTGGTCTGGGTCATTTTTCAAAGCAAAATAGGCCCATTGAGAAGAGTGTAATTCAAAATCAAACATATTTGGGGATATTATTTTGTGTTGATTTTATGCTGTGAAGTTAAACAATATGTGTAATACTAAACATTTAGACTACTAGCAATACCCCTTTGTGCATTTTGACATTTTTGTTAGGTAGAGACTACACTATCATGAATTCAATGTGTGCCAAAAAAGAATTATTAAAAATGTAAATGAAGCCCTTTGGCTTACTTGGGATAGTCTTTAAGGGGCATTTACAGTGGTCATAAATTTGATCTAAAAAGCTCTCTCTCAATTGCTTACCCATTCCACTATATTTTGTGGTAATGCCTTTGATGGTCATAAATCAATCTGTAACTTCCATGTGCACAACCACAGTGGGTTAACCATTGAGTGATTGTGCAGCCAACAGTGAAACCTGGGAAGCCCTGAAAACCGTCAATAAGTTTCATTGTCCGGTGCTTTCTGACAATTCTATAAACTGCCCTGGATATTGAATACTTGTAAATTTTTGTTTTCCCCTCTTGTTATCTTTGGCTGTGACAATATCAATGTGTAATGTATGAGTTTTGCACCATTTTCAAATAGAACATCTTCTTGAAAAATTTTAGTGCACTTTAGTTTGTACATCATCCAATCAGAGATGCCCCTTTCTTCCCACCAATCCTAACATTTCAGACTTGGCAGCTCCCTTCTTCCATATTTCTATTTCACATTAAATGTTGTGTCTCTTATTTATTGTTGAGACCTAACTCTTCATACCCTCTAGTATTAAAGGTTGGTGGATAAATGCCATAGTAAGTGACAGATCACTAGTGTTGTAATCATTTTTGGAGTTCACTGTGACAATGGGCAGAGATTATATTGAATTTCTTGCTTCATTTGAGAACATGTTCAATCAAACCTGAGCACAAAAATGGTAAAGACTAGGTACAGATAGGATGTGGAAGACATGCAGGAAACTTAAATTTATTTGACATGGGAAATGTTTTGCATGTCAGAGAAAAAAAACAATCTAAGACAGTCATTAAGATAAAGGGCAAGCTATGCTTACTCCAACAAAAATATACCTGTGCCTGAAAAAAATTTAGAAAACAGAGTTTGTGGTTCTTGACAAGTAGACTTTAGTTCCCTCCATTTCCAGCTAGAGCTATCCAGTTTAGGATACACATCAAGTTAATTAGAGTTGATCTCTTTCTACCATCTTCCTTGCGGCGTTTCCTTTGCAACATTAGGTGCAATTGCTAGTTTATTTATTTACCATACCTCTTTTATTTACCATGGTATTTGGCCCATAGGCTTGGTATATAATTAGATGTTGATTTCTAATCCTATTTGGCCCATAGGGCTTCACCTAAATAAAACCTCTTTTTTTAGTTTTCTTTAAATAAAAAGAGGTTTAAGGAGTAAATATAAAAAGAGGTTTTATTTATTTACCATACTTTTAGTTTATTTATATATTATTTATTTACCTTAAGTATTAAAAGCGATTTTATTTATTTACCATACTTTTGTTTATTTATATTTTTATTTATTTACCATACCTCTTTTTTGAGTGTTCGGAAATTTATTTAGATTTTAAATTTATATTGTGTTTATACATAATAATAATTAGATTGATTTTTAAATAAAATCAAGATTAAATTAAAAATATTAAATGTTAAAAATTACATTTACACATTTACAAATATACATGAGATCTACCTCATACTAAATTGCAAAACACCTCTTCACCCAATAACGTTTCACTCCACTAATATATTTATTAACCTAATATTACATATTCATAATACATTGATGACGAACTTAAAGTGTATAAAAAATTAATAATAAATCACTATCAAACTAATATTACATGTTCAAATATATTGATGACAAAAATAAAACGTATAAAAAATTAATGATAAATCACTATCATATGAGATAAAGAAAGTGAAAAACAACAAGCTCCCAAAAACAAAATAGGTAAATCCAATAAACAATATCATTCACATTATTCTATATAATGATAATTAATTGGATGGTGGAAGGGGATCGAATTTGAAACCCTTTCGCGAAGTGAGAAGAATGGGAGGAACAGGTGGCGGATCATGGCATCAGATGAAGACATCTGGTAGGGAACAGATGGATCGCCTTGAAACGAGGACGCTTCTGTTGATTTCATGATTTCGGCAACAGGAAAGTGCCTGAGACGCTGTCTTCCGGTCGCCATAGCTGTCGCTCTCTCCGAATTACCCGAGGTCTTTACCCTGTTGCTAGAGCCGGGAACGGTCTGTTTGGCGGGTTTAGCATTTAATCTGTTGCATTAAGCATGGTCAACCCTAGTGAGGCTGTTGAACTCGACCCCGAGCCGGAATACATTCTGTCGGTATGGGGGAAGGATTTAACGGCACAGAATATTGAGCGTTTCTTTGGGACAAGTGGCCACCATGGGATCTTGAAACCGGAACCATATCTGCAAGAGTCGTGGAGGAACAGGGCTTCGATCGGATTGCTGGAAGAAAGCTTGGGGCTGACCGTGCAGAGCAATCAGGAGGCTCTTAGCCAATTCGAACCCCAGAAATCGAGAATTCAGAAGGAGGGTTACCCTCAGGCAGTTGTACCCAGCTATCTCCAAGTAAGTAATTCCAAATCCCTCCTTCTTGCTCGTTCTTTTACCGGAGGTCTTGAAGATGTGGTACTCGATCATGGATCAAAAAGCTGGACTTGGCATTGCCCGGGAGGAGGGCTCAAAACTGACCTAGGGTTGGTTGAGGTAGGAAGATCATCGACCGTAACCAGATCCTCTATTTCAAGAGATTTGATAAATCCCAGCGTGATTTCTGGATTGGTGGAAGCAAGATCTGGAGAGGGATCGGGTCTAAGGAAGGAAGATTCGGCTTTTGAAACTGTTAAGCAGTCAACAGAGGTGGGACTAGCAAAGGATGTTGACAAAGGAACTGGAAACAGGGGCGATGCGGAAGTCATTGCTACAGAGACCCCCTCAGAAAATCCGCTAGTATACAAGAACGATTCTTCGCAGCAAGCAGAAGTGGAAAATGGTGTTGTTGTCACACAAGGTAGGGAGGAGGTCTCAGGCAAGAGGCAGAAAGGGGAGAAAAGGAAGAAACAGAAATTTATCAAGAAAAAGGAGATCGAAGCAAATCTAGTGCTGGGGATGGATGTCCAAATAGAGGAAGCTATTAGGGTGGCCGAATGCACTTTGGTAGGACGAGCGAGGGGTAAAAAATATTCAGCTCAATTCATCCAAAATTGGGTGGATCAGCAATGGCAGGCGGCCTTAGAAAAATCTTTCAAGGTATCAGTTCTAGCAAAAGGATGGTTCATGGTGCAATTTGAGAAGAAGGAAATGGAGGACTAGGTTATGGGGAAAAATTGGGCCTTCAGCAACCATCCTGTACTTTTCAGGCGATGGACTCCACTGTTTGACGCGCAGCGAGAAAAGGTTGAAACTTTCCTATTCTGGGTTCGAGTTGCTGGTCTGCCTCCTTTCCTTTGGGTGGATTCAGTTTTTAGGTTCATAGGGAATATGCTCGGCACATATTTGGAAGCAGATATGTCTTTCATTGAAACAAAGAATAAGGACTTGGCATGGATTTTGGTCAGTCTTAACCCCGGAGAAGGTCTTGCGGAAAATATCAAAATCCAGTACCGGGACCTCATTTTTGACCAGCCATTGGACTACGAACATCTGCCATTCAGATGTCACAGATGCCATGTGTATGACCATCTAGCAAGGGACTACCCGTTGGGTTTTTGTCGCAGAAGGAAACATAAGAGAGCTGAGGAGGAGGTGGTAACAGCCGAAAAAGAAAAATATTCTAGGCATAAGAAGGCTCAAGAGGAGGCTGTCATGGAGGTGGATAGGAGTGAGAAGGAGATTTATTCGAAGCAGACTCATAAGGAGATCCCGTGCCTAGAGATTGTAGAAGGAACTCCTATCGAAACCGGGAATGATGCCTCGAAAATCACAAAAGAATTGACTGCAACCCTCCTTGAAGACACGATGGGTATGCACTCTTGTTTTCCTTTTTGTGAAGTTAAAGATGCATGCCTGAATTCAAATTCTCATAGTCATTCATCTGATGTACACACTCAAGTTGATAGAATCACTTCATCTATTCCCAAAATAAACCTGAACTATGAAGAGATTCCAAATGAAATTTGTGAAGTGAAAACCTCTCCTTCCAAACTGGCATGCCATTATAATCTGCGCTCCCTTGACAAAAAACCTGTTTCAGGAGAGTCGATCGGAGGTTTAGGCATGGATACTTCCTAGGCCTCTTTGAGGAAACCTAGGGGTAGGAAGTCTTACCTGTCTAAGGCTCAGGTGAAAGCAAAATTTGACGTGGCGGATGGTAAACAATTGTCAATTCCTGGGGTGCTTAGAGCGGTGAAACCCTATGAGGGAGTGACAAAATGATCTTTCTCTCCTGGAACTGTAGGGGTTTAGCCATTAAACCCAAAAAACTGGCTCTGAAGGAGATGGTTCAGCATTGTAACCCAGATGTACTCATGTTACAAGAGACTCTAGGCACAAGCACAGAAGTTTCGTCATCTCTTTTTTCTACTCTCCCGGGTTGGAATTTTCAAACCTTGGAACTATTGGCCACTTGGAAGGCCTGGCTATTGGCTTCAGGGAAGGAATACTGAAACTAGTAAACATATGGGGGATGGATCATGTGTTGGGGATGGAAACTATGTCCCTTGATTTCAGCTTCTCTATAACGATTTTAAATATTTACGGGCCATGCCAGGAGAGAGTCTCTTTTTGGAATAATCTCCTGTCTAAATCAGTGATAAGAAGTCAAAATCTGGTGATAGGAGGAGATCTAAATTTCTCAATTGGGAATGATGAGACTTGGGGACCTTTAGCTAGAGAAGATCCTCTATCAGATTTCTTCTTGAATTCCCTTGCTCCGCATAACCTGATAGATGTAAACCTGTTAAAATTAAAACCTACATGGAGGAACCGTAGAACAGGTGAAGCTAGAATATAAAAAATATTAGATCGTTTTCTTCTAGGTGAAGATCTAGCTTCCAGAATTCCGGTTTTCAGGAAATGGGTGGGAGAGGAGGGAAACTCGGATCATTTTCTAGTCCTTCTTGAGCTGTCAAAGCCCCCCCCCCTAAGCCAGCTGCCCCCTTCAAATTCAACGCATCCTAGATGCAGGAGGAATCTTTCCAAAAGCTATTCAAAGAAACTTGGCAATCTTCATGTAGGAACGCCTTGGAGGACAAGAGCTTTCTGTTCATGGAGAATTTGAAAAGATTGAAGAAGGCCACTGTGGATTGGGCTAAGAAGAGGAAGCAGAAACAAAATGAAGATTTAATCAATATCAATTTGGAGCTTGGGGAATTGGAAAAACCTGAATCGAATGGCTATGAATCTCAGGAGTCAAAGGACGGGATCTTGCTACTAGAAAAAAAAAGAAATAAAATACTTCTGGACAGAGAAGATGAATGGAGGTTGAAAAGTAGGGCGATCTGGCTGAAGGCTGGAGATGAAAACACAAAAAAAATTTCACAATTATGCAAAAAGGAGAAAGATAACGAATACCATCTGGAAGTTAAAGGACGAGGAAGGTAGGGAGGCCAGTTCTTTTGAATCTCTCTCGAACATGGGGAGAAACCATTTCCAAAATTTATTCTTTGATCAAGGGGAGTCAAAATTAGCATAGGTTATCAGAACAGCCCAATGTTTTCCCCGGTATGTGGAGGTGGAAGAAGCTGAGAGTTTGATGGGAGAGGTCACAAAAGAGGAAGTGGATAGTATTATAAAATCTATGGCCAAAGACAAAAGCCCTGGGCCGGATGGGTGGCCTATAGAACTCTTCCAACATTTCTTCGATCAGATTGGATCTGAATTAACAGAGGTGGTTGAGGAATCCAGGAGAAAAGGAATGGTCTATTCTCCATTTAACTCAACCTTTATAGCCCTTATTCCTAAGAAAGAAGATCCAGAATCGTTTGAAGATTTCAGGCCTATATCGCTTTGTAATAGCATTTATAAAATTATAGCAAAATTGATTGTTGTCCGTCTAAAGCCAATTCTGTCTAGATGCATTTCAAATGAACAGTTTGGATTTTTGGATGGACGCCAAATTCATGAAGCCATCGGGGTGGCTCAAGAGACAATCCATAGTGTTAAACAGATGAAAAGAAAAGGAGTAGTGGTGAAAATTGACCTGTCAAAAGCCTATGACAGAATCAGCTGGACCTATCTCCGGATGTTTTTAACACATCTGGGTTTTAAAGTTGACTTTATCAACTGGATCATGGGATGTATAACCAGTGTCAGTTATGCGGTCCTTATTAATGGAGCAGCCTCTCCTTTCTTCAAAGGGAAAATAGGGTTAAGATAAGGATGCCCTTTATCCCCTTTTCTCTTCCTTTTGGTAGCAGAAGGATTGAGTCAATTAATACTAAAAGCCAAAAGGGAAGGAATTTTAAAAGGTCTGGAGGTAGCAGTCAACTTGTACATTTCACACCTTCTCTTTGTCGATGACATCTTACTTTTCAGTAATGGGAGTCAGTCAGAAATCAAGGAGATCAAGAAGATTCTTGAGATTTTCATGAAAGCTATAGGGATGCAAGTGAAATATAGGAAATCTCAGCTCATTCTGGAAGGCTTTAATAGGCAAGAGAAAATCCAAATTACCTCAGTTCTACCCTTTGATGTTTATAAGCTCGAATATCCTTTCAAATATCTGGGGTTTTGGTTGAAGTCGGATAAATATAGGAAACAGGACTGGAATTGGTTGTTAGCAAAGATTAAAGCCAAAATCTCTCATTGGAGCTTCAAGTGGCTTTCTAGAGCAAGAAGGCTAACTTTAATCAAAATAGTCCTATTAGAAATTCCAGTATACTGGGTTCCCGGATGTGGGTGTTAGCGCGATCAATGGAGGTGATAGGACGGAGGTTATGTCGGACGGGAGGCCACCTCCCTTCCCGTAAGAGGAACGTCACTCCCACCTTATACATGTTAATGCTAGTTTTAATTGCATTTAATCTGGGTGCACATCACAAACAGGTAGTCGATCCTCGATGCATTCTCGACTGTTGTGTTATGGATCCACCTCCGGTTCAATTTAATGGCCATTCATTACAGATGATCTCCCGCTACAGCGACGAAATGTTAAAAGCTATGGACCCGTCTTCCACTGTGCCGGTGAATTGGTGGTGCCATCCTGCTGCTGGAATTGCAAACGAGCGCACCAACACTGGCAAGCGAAGCCACATCAACTATTGTCTGGAGCTCGGGGATAGCCTTCATCTCTCGCTCTTTGGTTCCTGCATGTCAGCCTCTGTCTTTCTAAATTCCCATCCGACGCAGCCCCTTGTCAACTCTTCGGCTCCCTAGAGTTCTAGCCCCAATTCCGCTGCAAGCATGCCTCGCCTTAGGCAAAGAATGCGTTGTAGGCGCGGGTCCACCAGAGGCAATGTGAGGCATTCGCCTTCTTCCTCGAGCTCGCCTTCTGAGATTTCTTCCCCCTCGGATAGCCTTCCCCGTCTTCTCCATGGTCATTTGCTCCGTTCGGGCCGCAGATTGGATTCTCCTTCGTCCTCTGTGCTACCTGCTCAATCCCACACTGCTCTTTTCTCGTTTGACTGCTCCCTCAATCGGCCAAGAGTCTCTGTTGCCATTTCAGTTATGTTTCTTGAGGAGCCCCAGGAAGAGAAGGCTGAGAATCCTTCGGATGGGCCGGGCTTTAACGACAACACCAAGCAGGACCAAGTGCTTTAGGGTTCGGAGGGTCAGCCCAGCGGTAGCAAGGATGTTTTGCAGGGTGTCATAGGACACGATCAGGTGGAACTGGTGGTCTCTCCACCCTCCAGGACTGTGGTCCACTTGGTCGAAGACATGCCCAACGAGCGTGATGAACCAGACGATTACGAGTGAAAGATCGAGCAAGAGGCTCCTGATGAGTAATTCTGCCTCTCAATTATGGTTTTCTTTCTATGTTTCTGCCCTCTCCAGTGGGCATGTTTTTTACTTTTCTGATGTTTTCAGTCATGTTCGGGTTTCTGTTAGTGACAGAATTCAGTACTCTCAGTATTTCGATCCCCTACGTGGGATTTTTTATGGTGGTTTCTACAGGCTGGTTTCCCTCCTGAAGGGCAGTCTCATACCTTGTTTTGTCTGTCAAAAATGCACAGGGCAGTCTCAAACTTTGTTTTGTCTGTCTAATATGCCTCAACACTGGGCAATGTTAAGGCTTCGGCCCGCCGTACACTACTTTTACTGTTAATAGACTACTTTTACTTAGAAAAAAAAAATTTCCAGTATATTGGGTTGCGCTGACCTGGGTCCCTAAAGGAATTATGGAAAGGATAAGAAGAATTTGTAGCAAATTTCTCTGGGTTGGATCAAAGGAGGATTCAGTACTCCCCTGGGTCGCCTGGGAAAAAGTGGCAAGACCGAAAGAATGGGGAGGGTGGGGTATAAAAGACCTCACTGCTTTCGGATCCTCCCTAGCGGCTAAATCGGGGTGGAGAATTATCAACTTGGAAAAACTTTGGACGAAAGTGGTTAAGTGGAAATACATCGACCCCACCCCTCTAGAAGATTGGATCCGGAACCCCAATAAGAAATGAGGAAATGTGTCGGTAGTATGGAAGGCGACTATAGAGGCCTTCAAGATTATTGAGCAGGGCTTATCATGGCAGATTGGAAATGGAGAAAATATTTGAATAGGAAGAGACCCATGGGTGGGGTGTAATGGAAATTTTTCTTTGCCCCCAGGCCTGATCAGGCACCTAGAATCAAAAGGAATTCTTTTCCTAAATCAGGTAGAGAAAATTGGTCACTCATCCATCTGGGGACAAGCTTGGAAATCAAAAGAGGAATTGAACCTTCGTCCACATTGGTGGAATGATTGGAAGGTCTATATACAAGAACTCTCCAGATCAAATGTAAGGCTTAAAGACAGACTGGATCATCTGGTGTGGGCTCACGCAGATTCTGGATCCTATTCCCCAAAATTTGGATACAAGTTCCTCATGTCAAAGAAAGGTTGGGGAGATCCGGAATGGTCGGTAAAGTCATTATGGAATTTAAAATGCCCCGCAAAAGCCAGACTCTTCTTCTGGTGTATTCTAAAAGGAAAATTCCCTACATGGGACATCCTCCAAGCCAAGTATAAGTCAGGACCAGAAAGATGCTCTCTGTGCAAAAATGACTCTGAAACTATAACACACCTTTTTATTGAATGTCCCGTAGTGAAAAAAGTATGGGTGGAGGTTGAGAAGCTTATTAGAAAACCGGTAGCCTAGGAAGGGGAAAACATCTCTGATGTATGGCACAGATGGTGGCGCTTATATTCAAACAGGAAATTGTGGAATTTGCCTCCAATTATTTCTTGGGGCATTTGGATTGCCAGAAATAGAAGCATCTTTCTTGACAAGGAAACCCCTGTTGACTCAATTGCCATACAATGTACCTCTATTTACTCAAACATCCCCGATTCAGAGGAAGAAAGGATGCCCAGACAGGTTAAAGAGGAACAAATCAAGGAAGGAGTGCCATGGGATTTTTTTGATGGGGCTTCTCAGAATAACAAAGCTGGAGCAAGAATAATCATCCATTTAAACGAAAGACATACTCTAAAAGCATCTGTGGGTTTAGGCAACGGCACAAATAACTATGCAGAATTATCTGCTCTAAAGCTACTCTTATGCTGGTTTATACACAGGAACATCTTCACAGTTCAGATTTTTGGGGATTCTTTAAATGCTATCAAATGGACAAATGATCAAAGCATATGTCAAAATTATATCTTGTATCCTTTATTAGAAGAAATTCAGAATTTAAAGTTGTCTTTTAATGTTTTTTCTATTCGCCACATTTACAAGGAGTGCAACCATTCAGCAAACAGGCTTTCTAAAGAAGGTCTACAACAAAATCTGAGCAGTTGGAGAATAGTGGAGGAAGTCAATGGAGAAATCCATGTCTCGGACCAGCCTCCTTATGTATAGATTGCATCCCTCTGAAGACTTAGCAGATTGTTCAAAGCAGTTTCTTTTTGTATACAGATGAAAGGGTTTCTTTTTTGTAAATCTGTTTTGAGTTTCATGCATGACTTGTGCATCTTTTTTTCTGTTTTGGGTTGTTTATCCTCGATAGAGGAGACCCCGGAAAAATATGCTTGATGCTGTTTTTTTACCATGAATTTTAAACATACGGAAAATTTTTGGCTCTTTTTTGATGATGCCAAGGAAGGGAGTTGTTTTCCTCATTAGAGGAGGCTCACGTTACGCTCAAGAAGATCTATCTCTCTTAGCTGAAGACAGGAAGAATAGCCCTTCTTGCAGAACATTATGATGCTCAATCATACAGCATAAGGAATGCTTCGGAATATGATATGTAACTTTTTATCATGTTTATAAAAAGTTCGTTTTTTTTCTTTTGGAAAAAATAATGATAATCAATTATATTTCTAATTAATTAATTAATTGTATTTTTATATTATATTGATGAAAAGTATGAACTTAATAAAAAATAATATAATGTAAAATGTTAATGTAATATATTTTGTTTTAAGTAAGTAGTTTAAGTGATTGAGAATACGATTTGTTTTCTTATTCATTAAGTTTAACTTTAATAAATATGTTTGGCCTATTGTAATAAGGCTAGAAGATTAGGCACTCCATTCACATGAAGTTTTGGCTTTTGCTAAATCACAAGTTTATTCTTATTGTTATAAGAGTAGTTGAAAGATATGTGATGTCTAAGTCATAAGTTATTAGTACAACATACTTGCCACCTATCATAAGTTATTAGCATATTTAATTTGAAAGTTGCTGTATATACTCTTGGTGTTATAATGACATTTGGAAGATAAGTGATGTCCCTAAGTCATAAGTTATTAAGTTATTAGTATTTTTGACTTGGGAGCTCTTGGATATACTCTTGGTATTATAATGGTAGTTGGAAGATATGTGTTGTTAGATATACTTTTAGTGTTATAATTGCAATTAGAAGATAAGCCATGTATCAACACTTGCTAGCTCATAAGTTACTAGTATATCTGACATGAGAGTTGTTGGATATACTCTTGGGTGTTATAATGGCAATTGGAAGATACTTGATGTGTTTTTGCTAAGGTATAAGTTATACTTGATGTGTTTTTGCTAAGGTATAAGTTATTAGTATATATGACTTGCCAGCTATTAGATATAATGTTGGTAAGATATACCCTTGGTGTTATAATGGTAGTTGGAAGATATACATTATTAAATATACTTTAGAGTTATAATGGCAGTTGAAAGATAATATATTAACTCTCGCTAAATCATAAATTAGTAGTATATTTGATTTGAAAACTATAAGATATACTCATAATGTTATAATAATTACTGAAATATATATATATTTATTTGTTAAGTTATAAGTTATTAATATATGTGATTTGTAAATTTTTGGATAAATTCTTAGTATTATATTATAATAATACTCGAACAATTTAATATTAAACTGTGTGAAATTACTTCAATATATTACCAATTTACCCTAATTAAAATAAAAATATCTGGCGTTGAGGAAAGTGCACCCTTCATTTTCAGAATCTTCTAGCCCTACATATTATCCGTCCTATAAGGAAAGTGCACCCCTCATTTTCAGAATCTTCTAGCCCTACATATTATCAGTCCTATCAATATTTATAGTAAATCATGGTTTCAACAATTTGATTTGGTTTCAAAAAAAATTTATACAACGTCTTGCTTTTCCAAAAGGGCAAAGTTAAACTCCGCCGCATCTACATCTAAATTGTTTTGTTTTGATTATATGGTAGTAATTTTGAATTAAAAAAATAATAACGGAAGCATTCGTAGTAATTAAGAAATTTGGTTAGTGAGATACTTGGTAATCTAACTTTATATTTTTTTAATTGAATACAAATATAGTATTTTTAATTATAAAATTAAAAGAAAAATTGGAAAGATATCTATGCAGTGATAAAGTAATATTTATATATATAAAGGAATACGCATGAATCCAAATATATAAATAAGTATATCTGGTCACATCATGCGTAGGAGTCCACTCTTGTGATAAAAATATGGAGTATATATATGGAGCTCTGTGTTGCCGCCTTGGACCTATCACATCATGAGGTCCAATGTCATGCATCACCCTAAGAGGTCCCCAGTTATTGCATTTTGTTTGTAGGTATGTTCTTCACATGAGACAAGGGCCATTGGTATCTCCCCTTTCTGGCTAGGTGGGCCTTGATTTGTAAAAGTGGTGGTATTTTTTTCCATGTATATGTATGAATAAAGTCATTAGGTATGTGGGCGCAATAGGTCCTAGATCTTATAAGTAAATTTTGGGTTTGGTTTTTTTTTGGTCGAAAATAAGTAGAAATGAATAAATAAATAATAATTAAATCTAATTTTGAGTTGGGATACTAAAATGAACCAAGAGAGATGAGTTGAGTTGAGTTAAGGTTAATTTGAATTGGTTGATTTGAATTAATTTCGTTAGTTTGTGTTGTCTTGGGATGATTAGTTTGTATTAAAATATGTTAAGATAAATGAAGTAAGTTCAAATGAGTTGATTTGGTTAGTTTGAACTAGGATTAGTTAAGAAGGTTGTTTTGAGTTAAGGTAAGTTAAGTTAGCTTAATTGAAATGAGAAAATTTGAGACAACTTATTTACATTGACATGAGATTAATTAATATTAATTGCGGTATGGTTGTGAGTCAACTAGAGAGGAGATTAGATAATAGATTAGCCATACCATGATCATGTAACATTAAGTGATCCAAATGATGAAGGGTTTGATCCGTACAACATATGGACTTCTTGTGACATGAAACACTTTCGAAAAGAGGAGATTCTTTTTTTTGTAATGTCATAGAAACAATTTCAAGATGTGAAAATTTTAAGCATATCTAACCAATCAAGTATGATTTTGTTCATAACGACTCCCTTCTGGCTACCTACTTTAGCATAAGGATCATGGTATATTGGAGTTTACTTGTTATGGGTCACATCTCTCAACCAATGTGGATTTTTTTTTGTATAGAGAGGTTTTTATGTCATAGAAATAATTCCAAGATGCACAAATTTCATGCATATTTAAAATGACCATTTTTTAGGAAGGCATGTGAAAGTTGTGTAATGTGGTGGATTTTTTTTTATATAGAGAGGTATTTATGTCATAGAAATAATTCCAAGATGTAAAAATTTCATGCATATTTAAAATGACCATTTTTTGGAAGGCATGTGAAAGTTGTCGCAATGTGGTGCACTACTAGTAAGATTTTTTTTTTTAATTTTTAACAAAGGGAGGAGGAAGGTCAAGCAACAAGCTTATTCTTACCATAAAAAACCAACAATTGCGTCAATAGGAGGCACCACTCCTTTTTTCCTACCCCCATTGGATTAATGATCATGGTATATCGAAGCTTATATGTTGTTGTGGGCCACATCTCTCAACCAATTTGGGATTAGTTATTTTGTATAGAGAGGTATTTATGTCATAGAAACAATTCCAAGATGCATGGATTTCAAATGTATCCAAATTTGTAATGGCCATTTTTTAGGAATTCGTGTGAAAGCTAGGGTATTGTGAAGAACTGCTAGTGAAGACTAGTTGATTGGTTGCTATGTGAATATGTTTGTTGTTGAGCCTTTTCCCCTTCACTCTGTTTACATAAACATAGGGAAGGGGCAAAGGCTAAGCAACAAGCATATACACATAGCAACCAATAAACCATTATTATTTTTATTAGGAGGCACCATTTTTTAAAATTATCCTTGTTACATAAGGGCCATGATATTCCATATATATAGAGCATTAAAAGAGGGCACTTTCTATACGTAATTATTAAATGCAATAATATATCTTCACTTAAATATTTAAACAAAAGGTTACACGGGTAAAAAGAAGTATTAATGTGGAGTGAAATTTCATGTAGCACATAGTATAATATTGTTATGTTTAGTCCCTAATTCAACATGGTAAACAAGAAGGTGAATATCAAATGGAACATTAATCATTGTTATGTGAAATGATATTGGGTATTCCATAACATTGTATTCTATGTGGAATGCAACATTTTGTTAGATAGTATTGGTAAGATAATGTCACCTCGTACGAATTGCAATTACTATTGAATTTTGTAGTTATGGTCAGTCTTCGTAATTTATATTTTAGCCCTTGAAATATGTAATGTAATTGTAAGGCATGTTTTCATGTCATTTTAATTGTTTAGCCCTGGAAATAATTATTATAAGACATGTTCTTCATGTCAGTATCAAAAGTGAAAATTTTAAAATTTCAATTTTGAATTTTTGGCTCCAAAATTATCAATTTGACCCTCCCTCAAGTCAAGTCAAACCCAATAAAGAACATTTGACCTCCTCCACAAGGCACCATTCGACCTCACATTAGACAAGTATTATTCTGGGCATCTCAACAAAAAAGAAGAAGGGCGAAGAGGGACAAGTTCATCTCTAACATTTCTCTCTCTCTCTCTCTCTCTCTCTCTCTCTCTCTCTCTCTCTTGTATTTTCACATGTGACTTTTTGGGAAGTTTTTCAGCAACAGTTTCTAAGCAGTAGGGCTGAAATTCTAGGCAGATTGTGTTGAGAAAATACTGAGAGGGCGGGGTGGGATATCCAACTCGCTTATGTACACGATTGTTATACATGAAACTAGCATATGCTTAATAAACTTATAAATCAGCTAATTATTTATCTGTTTAACTTAAACCAGAATGTAAGAGATTCATCAAACATTTGATAAGTAGTAAGCATGTACAGTAATAAAAGTATAAAGCATCACACATAAGAAACACACATGAACACTAGGATTTAAGGTGGAAACCCAATGTGGGAGAAAACCATCGATGTTGTCGTCTCAGTCTTCAATCTTATTATTATCAAAAACTTCTTACCTTCTTGTACTGGTGCAGACTCATGCCAGTACACATCCACCCAACTGTTGAAGGCTACAACCTTCACTCGTTCTCTAGCTCCTACTGGAAGGGAGCTTCAACCCCCTGATCTAATCACCAGCTACTACTGGCAGGAAGCTACGACTTCCTCACTGAAGGCTCCAACCCTCAGCACCATTCGTCAACCACGTTTCATAAATTTTCACACTGGATCCAGCTACTTTAATACATCATAGCTTGTAGACCACTTTTAATCACATAATCCATGTTGAACCCTTTAACATCATATAAGCCAAATATCAAAACTGAAACTGATTATTGTACCCAAAACATTCATCCAATTCCTAAAAACAATCACTAAACCAAGCAGTCACTAATCGCTCGAATATTGAACCAAACACTTAACCAAACACAAACTTAATTCAAACAGAATAGTGAGATCACTATAACCATAACACAAAACTGAATTCAGAATACTTCATCAAGACATTGAATCAACTTCAGCCTTGATCATTCATAAAACAAAATTTATATGTTACTTCACTTAAGGCAACCCGTGTGTATACACGCTTTTCTGTAGAGCAACCTGCATACAAACTTCAATATCCTAAGTTCAAAAATTGTTACTTTGAATCAATCATAGAATTGAACAGATTCATTTAGATTACAGATATATGAACCCTCATATAGTTAGCAGCATCAAGAATCTTTTTAACCAATCAAAATGCAACCAATTTCAACTTCATCATTCAATCAGTTCTACTTCATACATTATCACTCAACCCAGACCAAAATGAAAACATCATTGACATACAACATATATACAACACTGAACTGATTGATCAATCATTTAGAAGCATAAAGCCTTCCTTTATGTATGTGAATTTGATGAAATGAACCCAAGTGTATACACGACTTCACAGAGACCAACCTATGTACAGATCTGCAAATTTTGACCTAAAATTGTGCAACTCTTCAGAACTTTAGAAAGACCCAGATCATAACACTCTGAGATAAAATCATGCGTCAATACTTATATCTATTCAATCTGCGAACAGATCATACAATGGAAAGTCATTTCAGGTCTCATGATCCTGATCCATCATTGTATTCATCGGTGCATTATTGCTACAAATCAACATATCAACTATAGCCCTTACAATGAAAATATACTTCAGATTGAATTATTCATCAAAATCCCTTACACGTGCACACTTAGCACTTTGATATTCACCTCATTATATAGTTAGAGCCTTAGCCAATACCATGGGCCAAAACCACATTAGTGCCAGTAGTAATCTTAGACAGGATCAAATAATCGTTACTGCAGTCAATATTGTGGGTTAATACCATGGTAAAGACCCTTGGTATTAATAAATTAATGTTCCAACATGTACACGACCTCCCTTCTTCATACCCGCATGTGTACGGGGCTTGGCCTTGACTAACCCGCGTATAATTCTTCAAATATTCACCTTCATCAAACTTTTTTTTCTAACCTTCAAACCTCGGTCCCATCATTATGTTATCTTGTGCTATAACTCTGTCATCTTTTAACTAATATATGAACTCATCTGGTTACCATTGAATTGTTTTTTTACCAGTGGGTTTCCATTAAGGACAACACATGTACCATAGTTCCAACAATACCCCCCTTTGGATTTGATGGCAACCATGTTGGTGTTTGATCATCATAACCTGAAGATACCTGAAAGAGACACCATATTCAAACACCAAGATAGTCTCCCCTTTTGACATCAAGGGAAAATGAGGAACCAATGGTCACCCTGATCATATGCGGATGTTTTAAAATATATGACTCTATGACGCAGTAGAAAAATACCTTACATCAACCATCCAACCAAGTGAGGTTCCATACCAGCAACTTCCCAACATGGGATTACATATATGACTCAATTACCCAACCAAGTGGGTTTACATAATATCATTGAATAATTACGTCATAGGACTCCATATGACCTTTACATTAAATGACATGTACAAAGTGACAATCATTTGAACATTTTCAACAGTGCCTTAAACATAATGCCAAAAATGCAGTAGCAAGGCTAGAACTCCCCCTGAACTAGTGCTCCCTGCTTTTTGTCAGATCATCAATTCACGCATCAGAGTGTCTTCATTAATTAGAAAAAGCATAAATGACAAATTGAACCAACTCCTAGAGCTCAAAACCACTTATAAGAAACCGTTGCAGATAGTAATCAACTGTGAACAGTAAATAGCATAAAAAAGCATATCAGAGAATGTTCTTGAGTTGGATATGGGTGGATAACATTTGATTTTAATATCTTGTAATGTCTGCATCATCTACAGGAGTTGTGTGCAACAAGATACAGCAGCCACATATTCAGCTTCCGATGTAGATAAGGAAATATAGTGTTGTTTCTTTTTGAACCAAGATACCAATCCAGGCCCCATGTAAAATGCACCTCCACTAGTGCTTTTCTGGTCATCAACATTTCCAGCCCAGTCTGCATCTTTGTATGCATGAAGGGTAAGATCTGCATCTTTATGATACCATAATCCAAAGTCTTGGGTGCCTTGGATATATTTGAATATTCTCTTAACTTCTTGAAGATGTGCTTCCTTTGGATTGGCTTGGAAACATCCAACGATCCCAACTGCATGCATGATATCTGGTCTAGTACATGTTAGATAAAGAAGACTTACAATCATAGACATGTACTTTGGTTGGTTTACTGTGGGATATTCATCGTGTGAACTGAGGCTACATCTTGTCATCATTGGAGTACATACTAGTTTGCAGTATTCCATCCCATACTTCTTCATAATCTACTTCAGATATTTTGTTTGTGAGAGAAAGATGCCATATTTTTCTTGTTGTACTTGTAAACCAAGAAAATATGTTAGTTCCCCAAGTAAAGACATTCAAATCCTTGTTGCATATCAGAAGAAATTTTTTGACTCATAGATTCTTCATTACTCCCAAAGATGATATCATCAACATAGACAACAATAATTAGCATGTTATCATCCTCAATTTTTGTTTATATGTTGTTGTTTGCGGATCCTTTTGTGAAACCTTGTTGTTGAAGATACTTGTCAAGAAGATAATACCATGCCCGTGGGGATTTTTTTAGCCCATATAAATCCTTTTTGAGTGTACATACAAGGTTTTCATCATTCCCTAAAATGAATCCTTCTGGCTGTCCAATATATACTTCTTCTAGATATCCATTAAGGAATTCAAATTTTACATCCATTTGATAAACTTTGAAATCGCGAAAAATTTAAAATGCAAGAAACATTCTTATGACTTCAAGTATGGCTACTGGAGAAAATGTTTCTTCAAAGTATATACCTTCTTGTTAAGCATAACCTTTACAAACAAGTTTGGATTTGTTTATAATGACTTATCCATTTTCATTCAACTTATTTTTGAATATCCATTTTGTCCCAATAACATTTTTATCATGAGGCCTTGGAACCAATTCCCGTGTATTATTTTTTTCATTTTGATCAAGTTCTTCATCCACGCCCTTAACCCAACATTCATCTTTACTAGCTTGATTTAAATTTTGTGGTTCATTGGTGGATAATAAAGCTAGATAGCTAGGAGATCCTATAAGATTTATTCTTTTTTGTACCCCATATTCCTTTTCTCCTAGAATTCGAGTTTCTAGATGATTCTTTGAACATACCTGGATGGAGCCTTTTCTTAATTATCAGATGCGTCTTCTCCTTCTGCTTCATTAGTTTCTTCTTCTATATCATTTCAATTTGATGTGGGAAAACATTCATCATCATCCTCTTTTGTTGTTGTTACCTCTTTGAGATTTGTGCATGCTTCATCAATCACAACAATAATACATTCAACAATTTTCCGAAGTCTCTTATTGTAACATTTGTATCCTTTGCATCTAGATGAATAACCAAGAAGTATTCCTTCATCTGCCCTAGCTTCAAACTTACCAAGTTTTTCAATGTTATTTGTGATGAAACATTTACTTCAAAAGACTCTAAAATGCTTTACAGTAGGTGGTTTACCATACCAAAGTTCGTATGGAGTTTTATCATTGTTTACATGAACATGAGCCTTGTTGAGAATATTTACTGTGGTATGTGCAGCTTCGCCTAGAAGGTGTCAGGAGTTCCCTACTCATCAAGCATAGCACAAGCCATTTTTTGAACCATTATGTTCATTATTTCTTCCATGCCATTTTGTTGAGGTGTTCTCGCTACAGAAAATTGTCTTTTTGTGCCATGTTGTTCATAGAAATCAAATAATTCATTTTATGTGTATTCTCCTCCTCGGTCATATATGAGACATTTTATATTAAGATCTAAATCATTTTCAACTAATTCTTTTAATACTTTAAATTTATCAAATTCTTCATCTTTGTGTTTCAATAAATCGATCGAGCACGTTCTAGAAAATTCATCAATAAATAAGATATAGTATTGTTCTCCATGAGATGAATTTTTCCTTACTGGTCCACTTAAATCAATATGTATAAGTTAAAGAGGCTTACTTTTTTATCCTTCTTTGGCATTGAATTGAGCTCTGGTTTGCTTACTAAATTGACATGACTTACATATGGTACTTTATGGTAGGGTGATGTTGCGCAGATCACGAACAACTTTGAGCTTGCTTGATTTTCTTATTTGAGAAAAGTTTAGATGTCCCAACCTTCTGTGCCATAACTAATTTTCCTCTTCTTTACCTAGGTAACATTTTTCTTGGCCACCTTTAAATATATACATATTAATCAGAGTTCTTGTTCATTTTATTATGGTCTTTCCTATGTCAATTTCATGAACCACAGATTCTTTTGATCTAAAGACCACTTCATTTCCTTGATCACACATTTGGCTAACACTCAATAATTTATGCTTTAATCCATCAACATACATCACATTACCAGCTTTAACCTTTTCTTTTAGAAAAACAAATCCTTTACCCTTAATGACAACAGGTGAGTCATTTCCAAAAGTGACATTATTTTCTTTCTCTAATTAATTGTATGAAATAATTTTATCTTTATCACCTGTCATGTGGCTTGAACATCCATTGTCAATGTACCATTGATTTCCTTTTCCTTGTGCAAAAAGTGATATGCCACAGCTTTCAGATTCTAAGTCATTCCTTTTCCATACCTTAGAATTTTTTGATATGTGCTCCTTTTGAGATGTTGGCTATAATTTTCTCCTGCATTCATATTCCTCTTGTCCAAAGTTATTGAAAAATGAGTATTCAAATTTATCTTTTAGAGGTGAGAAATAATTATAGGTGTTTTTCTTTATTCATGTCTCATTCATTTGTTTTCTTGCTTCTCTATTCATTATGGTTTTGTATGCAACACATTGAGCAGCCTTGTGACCAAAATTATGAGATGAGAAACATTATCCATTAAAGAAGAAATTTTTATGATCATATAATCTTCTAGTGTTGTTTACCTTTTGACTGGTGCTTCTGTTACTGTTCATCCCTGGATTAGAGTGAACATGATTTACCTGTGAAGTGCCTTTATTCTTTTGTTGAAGATTGAAACTTTGTTGACTGGATTTTGTTGCATTTAGATAGCTTCCGGTTGTGGCTGAGTATTTTTATGTCTGTGATGTTTCTCCAATGTATCCAAGACATGTCTTCATAAGAGGAGAGTGTTGAACCTTGATTTTCATCTAATGTTTCAGATCCTTTAAAAAATATAAGATTTAGAACTTTTATTTTCTCAAGTTCCTTTCTTATACTTACTATTTCACATTCTAACTTCTCATTATGCTTCTCCTTTTCTATTAGTTGACTCTTTAAAGTATCTATGGCTACTTTGTTTTCTTCCAAGCATATTTTAAGTTGAGTAATTTCTTTAAAGAAATATTTTCCTTCTAAAACATCCACAAATTTGTCATTAGACTCACTAGAACTTCTTTCAAATGCCATGAGTAGTTTAATATCTGATTAGATTCTCCTTCTTCACTATTTGACAAGCCATCACTATCTTCACGAGTATAATAAATTTTCCTATTGTCAAACCGTTTCGCATTTCCTTTTGCAATATCCTTCCCCTTTTCATGGTTCTCTTTATAAGGACATTTAGCAACATAATGACCAACTCTACCATAATAAAAAAATTTGAAGGGAAGATTACGTCTGAACCTTCTGGTGCCAAGTTGAAGTTTCTTGACAAAATTTACCTCACCTTTTTCTTCTACATACCCTGATTCCTTGTGTTCTTCCTTTTCCTTTACTTTTGCAGTTGCTTTAAATGTGGCTTCTCTGACTTTTGAGGGACCTCCTTTTCTCATTTCAAAATTAGTCAGGATCCCCTGAAGTTGAACAACATTAAGAGTCTGCAGATCCTGCTTCTCTACAATGGAAGGCACTTTTGACTCAAATTTAGGAGTTAGATATCTTAAGATTTTCTTTACTAAAGTTGTGTCTTTTATTTCTTCACCTAGATTTCTCAAACTATTTACAATCTCATCTATACATTGAAATAAACTTGCAATACTTTCATCATTATTAATTTTGAGAGTTTCATATTGAATTATGAGAGTTTGTAGTTTAGAAATTTTTACCTTGCTATCGCCTTCAAAGCTTTGGATGATTCTATCCCATATTTCCTTTGTTGAATTTAACCACATAACTTTGAAAAATGTTGATTCGGTTAGGCTTCCCAATAATGCATTGACAATTTTTGCATTGGTTTCATATGTCTTCTTTAATGCTACATCTATGGGAACTGCGGCTAGATATTGGTAACCTCCTTCAACAATTTCCCAAACATCTCCTCCAAGATACTGAAGATAGGATCTTCTTCTTGTCTTCCAGAATATTAAATTATTTCCGTTGAAGAGTGGTGGTCTGACAGATGTTGTTATGTCTTGATTGATCATCTTGGTATATCTTCCTTCAAGCGATCAAGGTTCTTCTGAAGGACCTGCTCTGAAACCAATTTTTGGGAAAAATACTAGAGGGGGGCGTGTGAATCAGTATTTTAAAAAAAATCACAATAATATTTTCTTTCCTGAATTCTGTACGCAATTTTACTAAATCCAACTTACAAATGTATGCGACCGTTATATAGGAAACTAATGTATGCTTAGGAAACTTGTAAATCAACTCATTCTTTATTTTTTTAACTTAAACCATAATTTAAGGTATTCATCAAACATTTGATAAGCACTAAGCATGTGCGTAATAACATAATAAAGAATCACACATAAGAAACACACATTAACACTAGGATTTAAGGTGCAAACCCAATGTGGGAGACAACCATCATTGTTGTTGTCTTAGTCTTCAATATTACTATTATGAAAAACTTCTTACATTCTTATATTGGTGCATACTCATGCCGTATGCAAGCACCCACTTGTTGAAGGCTACAACCATCACTCGTTCTCTAGCTCCTACTAGAAGGGAGCTTCAACCCTTTGGTCTTGTTTACCAGGACCCACTGGAAGGGAGCTTCAACCCCCTGATTTGATCACCAACTACTACTGGCAGGAAGCTTAGACTTCGTCACTGAAGACTACAACCCTCAGTACCATCCGTGGACCACGTTTCATAAATTTTCACAATTGATCCACCTGATTTAATACATCACAACTTGTATACCACTTTTCATCACATAATCCATGTTGAACCCTTTAACATCATATAAGCCAAATATCAAAACTGAAACTGATTACTATACCCAAAACATTCATCCAATTCCTGAAAAAAAACCACTGAACCAAACAGCCACCAATCACTCGAATAATGAACCAACCACTGAAGCAAATAGTCACTTAACCAAATACCAACTTAGTTCAAACAGAGTAGTGAGATCCTTGTAACCAGAACATAGAACTAAATTCAGAATACTGCATCAACACACTTAATCAACTGCAACCCTAATCATTCATAAACCAAAAGGTATACTCTACTTCACTTAAGGCAACCCGCGTGTATACGCGCTTTTCTGTAGATAAATATGCATACAGATCTCAATATACTAAGTTCAAAAATTATTAATCTGAATCAATTATAGAATTGAACAGAGTCATTTAGCTTACATATCTCTGAACCTTCATATAGTTAGTAGCATCAAGAATATTTTCAACCAATCAACATGCCACCAATTTCAACTTCATCATTTAATCAATTCTACTTCATACATTATCACTCAACCCAGATCAACATGAATACATCATTGACAAACAACAGAGATACAATAGCACTGATCTGATTGATCAGACATTTATAAGTGAAAACCTTTCCCTTACGTATGCGATTTTGATGAAATGAACCCGCGTATATGCGCGACTTCACCAAGACCAACCTGCATACAGATCTGCAAATTTCGACCTAAAATTGCGCAGCTCTTTAGAACTTCAAAAAGACCCAAATCATAACATTCAGAGATAAAACTTGCGTCAATACTTATATCTATTCAATCCATCAGCAAATCATACAATGGAAATTCATTTCAGGTCTCATGATCCTGATCCATCATTGTATTCATCGGTGCATTATTATTTTAGATCAACTTGTCAACTATATCCCTTACAATGAAAATATACTTCATATTGTAGTATTCATCAAAAACCCTTACACATGAACACTTAGCACTTTGACTTCACATCCTTATATATTTATATCCTTAGCCAATACCACGATCCAAAACCACACTAGTGTCAGTGGTAATCTTGGATAGGATCAAATAACCATTAATGCGCTCAATATTGTGGTTTAATACCATGGTAAAGACCCTTGGTATTAATAAATTAGTGTGCCAAAATGTACGCAACTTGGCTTCTTCATACCCGCATGCATACACGACTTGGTCTTGACTAGCCCACGTATAGATCTTCAAATATTCACCTTCATCAAAATTTTGTTTCTAACCTTCAAACCTCTATCCCATCATTATGTTATCTTGTGCTATCAGTTTTTCACCTTTGAACTTATCTGTGAACTCATCTTGTTACCATTGAATGTTTTAATTACCAGTGGGTTTCCCTCAAGGAAAACACATGCACCATAATGCCAACATATTGTTCTGGGAATTAGGGTTGAAATTATGGGAAGATTGTTTTGGGCAGTAGGGACAAGTTTCTGGGCTTATTTTGGGAGGATAAAATTCAGACTAGGCATATTTTGGAGGGACAAAGTTGAAGGGCAGAAGCTTGACTTGACAAGAAGGGTGTTTGATGAGGTTTGAATAGCATTTTTGGTCCTTTTGACTTCATAATTGACTAGGTGTATTAGGTGTATCTCTTGTTGAACTGAAGAATTTATCTAAGGAAAAGGTTGTTGGGTTTTTCCTCCAAGTGGGTTTTTCTAGGGTAAATATTGTGTTATCTTTGTGCATTGTGATATATATTATCCTTGTGCATCATTAGAAGTAATTATCAGTATTTCAAAAATTAGTGTTTGTATATATTGTGCTTGAAAAATCAACAACTACCCTCCTCATATGTTAGGTTAAGCTAGTAGTGTAAATAGAGGGAAAGGGAAAAGGATAAGCAACAAACATATTCACATAGAAACTAATCAACCATTACTATTTTTATTAGGAGGGGCCACTTTTTGTGGTTATCCTTGTTGTATAAAGACAATGATATCCCATATGTACAGAGCATTCAAAAAGGGCACTTTTTATACATAATTATTAAATGCAATTATATATGTTCACTTGAATATTTAAACAAAAGGTTATTTTCTATACATAATTAATAATTACATTCATATTTGTTCACTTAAATATTTAAACAAAAGGTTACATGGGTAAAATGAAGTATTAATGTGGAGTGAAATTTCGTGTAACATGCACTATAAATATTTTTATGTTTAATGGAAAATTCAACATGACAAACAAGAAGGTTAATATCAAATGCCATACATTAATCATTGTTATGAGAAATGATATTGGGCATTCCATAACATTATATTATGTGGAATGCAACATTATGTTAGATAATATTGGTAAGATAATGTCACCCCGTACAGATTGTAACTATTGTTGAATTTTGTAGCTATGGTCGGTGTTCATAATTTACAGTTTAGCTCTTGAAATATATAATATAATTGTGAGACATGTTCTTCATTATTATTTTTGTTGTTTATCCCTTAAAAGAATTATTATAAGACATGTTCTTCATGTTGGTAACAAAAGAGAAAATTTTGAATTTTTGGCTCAAAACTTGTCAAGTCGGCCCCAGTGAAGAGACACACCCATTTGGACAGGAGTAACTCTATATATAGATAATTTGACCTCCTCCACAAGGCACAATTCTACCTAACACAAGACAAGTAATATTTTGGACATCTCGATGAAGAAGAAGGACGAAGTAGGATGAAGAAGGACGAGTTCATCTCTCACATTTATCTATTTATCTCTCTCTCTATTGAATTCAAACGTATAAATTTTTGGGTAGTTTAAACTTATGGGCAGCAATTTCTCGACAGCAGGGCCAATTTTATAGGCAGATTCTTCTGGGAAGCAAGGTCGAAATTCTAGGCAAATTGTTCTAGGAAGTAGGGCCGAGTTTCTGGGCATATTCTGGGAGGCTAAAATTTGGCCTATCAGAATATCAGAGAGAGTCAAAGTTGAAGGGAAGAAGTTTGGCTTGAAAATAGGGATGTTTGACTAGGTTAGACCATAGCATTGTTGGTCATTTTTACCTCATAATTGACTAGTTGTATTAGATGTATCTCTTGTTGAAGTGAATATTTTTTCTAAGAAAAATGTTGTTGGTTTTTCCCCCAAGTGATTTTTCCTAGGGTAAATCTTGTATTCTCTTTGTGCATTGTGATCTCTAATATATATTGGCTTAATGGGACCTAGACCCAGGTTCAGATATGGTTGCGCGAACCAATTAAACGCACTATTACTGGCCCTTTCGGCAACGAACTGTTGCGCAGACCGAAGTCTCACCCGAGGTAATATTAGGCGATGCTAAACTAGGTTTCAACCTCTAGAGGGAGTATGGAGCGTGGCTTTAGGGCTTATCTTCTCTTTAGCACTTATCGGAGCTTCGCAGAACAATCATATTAACTACACAGACACTTTTCAACACTTCTATTGAACTAACTTGGAGACTGTGTGATTCTACTTTAACATGCATTAATCAACATAAGAAACCATAAACAAGACTTCGTGATGAAATTATATGTAAAAACCCTAACTCAACATAGATAATAGTAAAAGAACAGATAAATCAAACACATAAAACAACACAAATCTGTCTTCAAAGTCTGCTTTTATTAATTCAAATCTAACACTTTCAACCCTAGGCACTCATCTACAGGAGTCTGTGCACTCAGCTACAGACTTCCTAAGGTATTCGCGCACTCAGCTGCAGGAGCCTTCCCCTTCATACAAAACACAATATACCTACTTAATACAACCTTACATCCACATGCATTCTATGACTTGATTATTAGCTTGATTACTTCGCTAGATATCCCAGACTCCTTATATACTCTTTTCCTTTACAATACCATGGTCCTAAAACCATGGGTGGAGCTCAATGTATACAAAATATTCCCATCCCTTTACAAAATAAGAGAATTTGACCCGTCCCAAAACCCCTAAGACTCTATTACATCTGTGTGTTGCGTGCTCCACTCCTCAAAATGCGGAGTCTTTTTCAAAATATTCAACCGAGGGGTACCCTGTCCAACTAGCCCCCAACACAAAAATATGACTCGTCCTGAGTCACTCTTTCGGCGCGCCTTCAATATTTGCTTTGATGTTTTTCAATGCATCCTTTAGTGGTGGAACTGTCTCGGCACACTGTTTCTCAACTTCTTGGATTTCGAATCAGTAGCTTTTTTGTGGTTGGCCCTACAATATTCCTAGCAATGTCCTTTTGTGTTCGGCACAGTGCATTTAGTTGTTTCTCCATAGTCTGCTATAGCTGACTGGCTTTGACTTCCCATGGTTGTGTTATGGTTGTGATAAGTTGTTCCTTTTTGTGTAGCTCATCGATCTGTCCCCGAAAAAATTTACCCTCTTGGAGACAAGTATACCTCTAGACCGGTGTTAGAGTCTTCACTATAACTTTAATATGGTGCATTTATTCTAATTTCTAGAGGATTTCCTTCTCGATCGTTTGTACATGGGGGTCCTCCTGCAGTGAGGCCCAGACATCCATAAAGTTTTCAAAAACTTGTATGGACTATGGAGTCAATCTTTTCATTGGCATCCTTAATCTCTCTTGCGCGCTTCTCCTGGACCTCTGGTGGAGAAGATAGCTGAAACTTCAACCGTAACTCAAAAATATTCATTTGCAGCTCACCTCGTACCTTTTCGACTTTGGCCTTGGAATATTTTACTACCATCGTGATCTTTTCAACTTTTTCCTCTGGTGATGCCTCGGCCTGAATCTAGAGATCTGGAAATTTGCTCCAAACTTTGGATTTTATTGTGTATGTATCCTTCGTACGCTTCATAGTTGTCGGATTCCATGGTGGAATATAAGGGGGCAACCTAGAAACAGGTTTTGCTTCTTCGGCATTAATGTCTTATAATCCTTTGGGAAATACTTCTTCCTCTTCCAACTACTCTACCTCGATGTCTTGCTTTTTCCTATATTGTGTTACCTTAGACCGTTGTTCTTTTGGAATTTTCTTACTGGGAAACTTGCAAAGCATTGGCTTCTTATGCTTTTTAGATGGTGCTTCCCCTGCACCGGTCTGTTTCCTATGAAACCTCGGCCCTGTCACATTGGCTGGTGATGTTGTTGTCATTATGTGTCCCGAACCTGCCTTGATCAATGCCTCTTTAAGTGCTTGGAAACTATAATTCGACATGAAACAGAATTCTCAACTCTCTCTCAGGTGAAAAATCGCAATTCTAAATCTCAGAGCACAAAGTGTTCGAATTGGAGCAGGATGCCTAATTTATAGCAGAATTCAAATTTAAACTCCATGATTTCCTTCAAATATGCCTCATAAATGAATATTTGGTAGCACATCCACCTGAATATGCCCATTAAATACATCCCCCTCACTCCTTTTAATGGCCAATTCCTTTTCAAATCAATTTTTCTGGCTCCAACGATCATATTCTGGTTGAAATGCGTCAGACCCACCTATGCAGAGTAGTTCCCTCCAACTTCATCATGCTCACGTAATATCTCGACTGTGATGAAACCATCCTTCGGCAAAGTAGTCTATAGTCCCACACCCTCTTTCAACTACGTGGAGCATTAAGACTCTTCTCCAACCATATAATCAATGTGAATCCCCAGGCGCGGGGTCATCCCTATATAACTTTAGTCGGCTGCAATTGATACGCCAGGGAACAACTCTCCATTCAAATTATCGAGTTGAGATGCGCCCCCCTCCAAAATATTCTTGATAATGTATGGCCCCAACCAATGCATTTCAGCTTACCCAGAAACTTTTCAAACTTACTATCATATAAAATACCTAAGTCAACCTGCTTGAAAGTCTTCTGCTTAATATGTCGATCATGTCAGGTTTTTTTCCTCTCCTTTTGCACCTGTTGGTGAAATCCAGCGATGAACCTGTTACTGTCAGTATTTGCATACTTCCACCAGGGATCAAAAAACATTTGCATGTGCATCTTAGGTGTCCCATTCTGAAGAAATTTTCAATCATTCCACTAGGTCATGATATAAAATTATTACACTGGTGGTTGTCCTTGTCAGGTCTGTGTTTCAAAGATGTTTTCCACAGCAATTTTAGCATAAAATCATGTTCCAAAGTATGTCCATCAGAAAGAGCCTAGAAAGAGATTTCCAACGGTATATTACATTCTCAAAACTGACTTCTGGATCGAAAATTATGCCTAAGTGAAAGAAGGTCCCCTATAGCCTAAACCCAATCCCTTTTCCCATTGTTCCCTTAAACTTTATTTCATATAATTTTAAAGTTGTTCTTTATAAAACCCCTTTTTCCCTATTCGATGGCATAATCACATCGTTAAAGTCATTTAAACCCATAAACTCTGATGCGATTAAATAAACCCTTTTTGCTCGCTTTCCCTTAAACTTTACAATAAAATTTTAAAGTTTTTGTATTACAAATCCCCTCGTCCGATAGCATTACCCCTTCCCCTCCGATCCAATCGCATCGGAAATTCGCAAGGGCTCCCAAATTTTATTTCCACTCCTTTGAATTTCGTCGATGTGATTGACCCTGCTCGATTAAACCCCGACCATTGATCTCCTTAAGGATATGACGGCCCATATGCGATCGCATCATCGCAATCGCACGTCCCGATCGGCCTCCTCCGATTGACCCCTCCCGATTATTCCGATTGTGATTAACTCCGCTCCCCCGACTGCGTTTGCACCATCAATATACCCTCTCGATCGGACCGCCCACATCCCATCGCGTCATCGCAATCGGCGCTTCTCATAACACTTTAAAACTTACCACCTCGCTCCTCCAATCTTCCGATTCCGATTACCCTTTCGGGTCCCACTTAAATCTTCCACCCTTTTCAAAGGAAATGGGTTCTTCCCTATGTAAATTTCAATATTTCATTTATTTCGGTTTTATAAAGATCTCCCCCCCATCGCTTATCCCCAATCGCATCTGCGAAATCTTATTGTGTAATACACCCACCCCAAAGCCCCGATTGTGATTGTGATTATTCTCCCGGGTCCCACCTAAAGGCCTTCCCCATTTTTCAACGTAAAATTATTTTTCTCTTTTGCAAAGCGCCGAAACATTTTATATTTTTTTTACCCCATTATCCGTTTGGCTTATCCTTTACCCCTATTACATTATTCCAATCGCATCGGAGTTTTTATTTTTGCCTCGTCCTAATACACCTTCCCCCTTCCTCCGACCCCCGATTGCGATTGCCCTTATGCACTAATCGCATCGCAAGTTTTCCATTGTGTGTCACACCTCCTCCGATATTCCGATTGCGATTACGTTTCAGGCCCACATCCCTTTCCCTTCACTCCTTTTATCCAAAAAGGGGATTTTCCTTCATTAAAGGCATATTTCAGTTTTATTGGTTCTAAAGGCATTTCTAGGCATATATGAGATTTTCAATAAAGAAAAGAAACAGTCAAAGGGCCAAGAGATAATTATGAAATAGGGACTTCTACAACAGCAGAAAAATAGGGATATGCTCTTCATATTGCCTATTTTTCATTCATCCGGCGTATCAGTAAATCTGCCTAAGTGGTCAAAATGTATTGATGTTCCTCCCTTTCAGGAGCAGATTGTTAGTTCTCTTTCCTATGTTTGGATTTCAGTTCTGAGTTGCTAAAACAACTCCCTTTTTCTATGGATCTATTTCCCACATTTCTGGTCTATTTAATATAATTTTGAGTCATTTGTAAAGTCAGTAAGGAAGTAAGTAAGCGAATAGTGTGGAAACCAAGGAGGACGCTCTGCGCTCCATTGTAACAGTTTGACAGGGAATTAATAAAGATATGCAGCTCTGAGTTGTGGGAATCATGTGGTATGAATTTTATCATTTTTTCTCTCCTTTGTGTTCATATGCAAAATTGTTATGTGTACCATTCATTCATAAACATCTCTGGTTGAATGTTTTCAAGATAGATAGGTAGAATCCATTTTTAATGCTCTGCCTTGGGAAATCATTCAATATTCTGTGTTTTCTTTTGTTTGAAAAGGATCCATCTCCTATGCCCTTTTCAGAGCCTCACCAGTCTTACCATCCCATCATTATTTAAACTTAATTTCTGAAATTCTTGCCTACCTTGCCCCATGAAATACCCTGTATCCCTGATTTAATTCCCCTGGTCCAAACTGCCCCATTTGTTCCATACAACCCTGAAAATTCATTAAAACATTTCCCTATCATTATACCTAGCCTAATATCAGTTTATAATTGTACTTTATTGAATATATTTTATAGAGAGAGCCCTCTCCTGACCTTGTAGGGCTAGCTACAAGGCTGAGCGTGGTTTACCCTGATTTGCCTTCCTTCAGCCTAAGGTTCAAATTAGGTGCTAACATTGCTGGCGACCATACTGGGGAATAAATTTAAAGAAAGAACAGATCTTCCCTGGTAAATAATGACAAAGTACCATATCTAAATGGTGATGGTAAACAACACTTGGATACATATGAAGGCTGAATCATTCACCTGGCGACTCCATTCACTGAAAGATTCAGGAAATCAACACTTCATGGTGACTCCACTACAGGAAGATCAGTAGCTTTAGGATTTTTTAAGATGGAACGTATTGCAAGAAGGTAGCTCCCATGAGCCGAGATCACATTCCAGGTTTCCCAAATAAAATTCCTACGATATATTGGCAAAGGAATTTGCCTATGTTCAAAAATGTGAAAGGTAGTGATGCTGCTCTTCATCTGGTGAGATTTCACATCCATGTGCATAAATTAAAGATTGATTTTCCTGAAGATTGCTTGATGAAGATGTTCATGGCTACTCTGGAAGATGAAGCTTGATCTTGGTATGAAAGTTTTCCACCTGCTTGTATTTATTGTTTAAAATATTTTCATACCACATTCTTTGAAACGTACAAATAATCTTATCCATCTTTAATATTAGTGCAGAATTGTTGCAAACATGTTCATAGTTTCATTATCTTGAGAATTTTTATGGAGATGATGAATTCATGGACGAAGAAATCATGGAAGCCCTGTATGAAAATCCATTTCAGCAGCACACAGAAATCTTAGAGGACATTTATCAAGATCAGCAGGCTGAAGATCCTTGTACAGCTGAAAATGATGGAAGACAAGGTTTTATTTCAGATTTGACTGAAATAAAGGATGAGATGTAGGATAATGATGCTCCAGTCTCAGATAGTGATAAAGTTAAACTAGATCTAGAGTTAAATGATGAAGAGTATGTTGTTCCAGATCCCATGAAGGAGAGTTATATTGTTGAGGTCACCTCAAATGAACAAAACAGAGTTATAGACCTAAGTGTTCCCATCCTATCAGGACAAAGTCTTCACCAGGAGGTAACCCCTTTCCTTTATGAAAAACAAGATGAGATCTTTATTCGAGTAAGTGAAAGAGTTTCTTTAGATAAATCCTTGGTAGATGATAGAAATTTCAGTTTTGGATTTCAAGAACCATCTGAAGTTTTTTCTCTTATGATTGATGAGTGTGATGAGAAATATGACAATCTGGTTGTCATATCATATGAAGATGATCAACAATATTCAGAAGATCAGAGCATTTAGAACTGCCATTCAGATTCTTCTTCCTATGTCTCATGCTTTGAAATGTTTTTTCAAGAGGAAATTTGCTCACCTACTTGTTCAGAATTTTTTGAAGACCAGGAACACACTCCTACTGAGGTACATTATGAAGAGAGGTCAGAATCAATAGAAAAAGACACCTTGTTTCTTCTATGTCAGCAGGAGGTAAATCTTCATGTTTTTCAGGATCCAGTGGAAAATCTATTGCAGTCAGTCAGTAAGTAGGGGAATAGTGTGGAAATCAAGGAGGACGCTCTACGCTCCATTGTAACAGTTTGACAGGGAATTAATAAGAAATGTAGCTCTGATTCATGGGATCCATGTGGTATGAAATTTAGCATTTGTTCTCTCCTTTGTTTTCATCTGTAAATGTGTTATGTTCACCATTAATTCATAAACATCTCTGGTTGAATTCTTTCAAGATAGATAGGTAGAATCTATTATTAATGCTCTGCCTTGGGAAATCATTCAATGCTCTATGTTTTCTTTTGTTTGAAAAGGATCCATCTCCTGTGCCCTTTTCAGCTCCCCACCAGTCTTACCATCCCATCATTATTTAAATTTAATTGTTAAAATTCCTGCCTACCTTGCCCCATGAAATACCCTGTATCTTGGATTTAATTCCCCGGATTCAAACTGCCCCATCTGTTCCATACAACCCTGAAAATTTATAAAAACATTTCCCATCATTATACCTAGCCTAATACCAGTTTACTCTTATATTTCATTGAATATATTTCTCGAAGAGAACCCTCTCCTGACCTTGTAGGGCTAGCTACAAGGCTAAGCGTGGTTTAAAGGTTACCCTGATTTGCCTTCCTTCAGCCTAAAGTTCAAATTAGGTGCTAACAGAACCTATCCTCCTTTAGCGCAAGCAGCTGCTCTAATCTTTGATCCATAATATCGTTGTCTGCCATATATGTAATTATTTTGATTCGCAAGTCCCAGTCATACCTGTTGACGTTGCACACCTTAGTCAAAGTTTTCTCCATAATTTTGTTGAAAGCTTCCACTGTTCTGTTTGCCTGCGGATGATATGGCATACTCTTTTGGTGATGCATTAGAAATTTTTTGGTCAATGCTTCAATAGTGTTTTTCAAGAAATGCATACCTTTGTCGCTCATCAATATCTCCGAGTAGCCAAACCTTGAAAAAATATTTTCGAAGATAAGCTTCGCAATCGTAATTATGCTACAATTATTCACCAGTTATGCCACCACCCATATTGCTAGGTAATCTATCATAGTAATAATGTACCACACCCTTGTTTTCTTCTTTGGTGGATCAATCAGTCCCACAAATTCAATCACCCATTTCATCCCTGACATGAGGATGAAGCACCATTTCATCCCTTCGCAGCGGTTTCCCAGTCCTCTAGAAAACATCTCAAGTGCTACAATACTCCTTTGAATCCTTATGCACTGTGGGCCACCAAAGTCCAGCTCACAGGATATTATGCACAGTGGCCTTTCCTGCGTAATGTCCTCTAGCAACTCCACCATGTGCTTTAATCAAAATCTTGTTTCTTTCATGCTCAAGGACATACCTTCGCAGTATCTCATCATTCCCCATCTCATATGAATGTCCCACAATTACAGAAAAATATGTTTCCTTTATTACCAATTATATCTTCAATTGCGTAGTGTACTCCACAGGTGCAACTCTCGTAGTTTGAAACTAAATGATATCTACAAAATTCTCATCTGCAACCCAGATTGCGAACAACTACACATCAGGTAGCCCTTACTCAATATTAGTCGGCTCTTCGCCTGTCTCAACCCGAGACAAATGATCCAGTTGTGCATTCAAACATTCGGGCTTGACTATTACTTCAAAATCATACTCTTGGAATAGAAATAGCCATCGGAAAATATTCCCCCCCAACACAGACTTGTTCACCAAGTATTTCAACGTTGAATGATTGGTGAAATTTTTGAAATGCACTCCTAATAATTAGTGTTTGAATTTCTGCAACGCGCATACCATTGCTAAACCTTCGTGCTCTGTAGTGGAGTAATTCCTTTCTGCCTTAGAAAAATTCTAGCTTGAAAATGTTACAGGATGATAAAGATCGCCTTCTCTAGGTTGTTCTAACACAACTCCCAAAGCTATGCACGATGCATCAACATGAACATGGAACTCCTTCTTCCAATCTCGAAATACTAGAATTGGTGCAATTACCATATTTTCCTTCAACACATCGAGGCTCTTATGACAGTCATCATTCCATCAAAACTTGACATCCTTCTTCAAGATTTTTTCCATCGACACAGTTGTGTTGGTGGGTTTGGTGCACGAGTGTACCAATCCACACTTGCTTAAGATGAGTGGTTGTTTCCTCTTAAGTTTATGGTCACAAGAAGATAAATAAAAGAGTTAACAGGTTAGTGAACATGCCATAAAACAAAAAAACACTAGATAATGATATAGTATGCATATGTAGAGAGAAAACAAAGGTAAACTAAACAAATAACATGAAATCTCATATAGATTCAAATAGCACAATAATACTAACAGTGGCGTCTATGTCCCCTCTTATTGAGTGCTATTAGGAATAAAAGATAGAACATTTACACACTTTCCAAGGGTCCTTTAAAACTAGGGAGTTCTAAGTCCCGATGCAAGGACGTTTTTACCTCCGAGTTGCCTTGGTGCAAGGTCCCTCTCTCTACTCCAAAGGATTGGATTTGTTGGATGGCCAACAATTGAATCCCCTCTCTACTTCTACTCCAAATCACGCACTGTTGGATTTCTTGGAAGCAATTTTGGCCAGCAAAATAATGTGCTCTCCCTTTTTTCATCTCTTGGTGGCCTTTTATAGATGAATTCAAACTCTCATTCCCTCTCTTGGTACATTGGTGGATGGTGACCCAAGAGAGGGGGATGATTCCATTGTGTGCTCCCTTGAGGTCCCAAGGAGGCTTAGGTGGCTGTCCTTGGGTGGCCTCAAGTGTGGGATCAATTTCCTGGAGTGTGACTTGTGGTCCTAGAAAGTGACTTCCACCACTCTCAGGTTTGTGCGGTTTTTTAAGGGAAAGCCGCGAAAAGGCACACCTATAGAAGAAAAATGTGCACAACGACGCATTTTGCTAGTTTCTTGAGTGCGCAATTTTATTTTTCTTCTGGACCTTAGAGATTTTTTAAATTCTTCAGATTCTCTAATGTGTCTCAACCCTGTAAATCCTTTTTCCTGACATTTAATAATGTCACCTTTGCTTGTCCGATTTTCCAGTGATAATAGTTTCCCCCTAATGTGTGAGGTCTAGGAAGAACTGTATATCCAAAATACATTATAGTTTATTTTCTATGTACTGCGTGGAGAGAGAGAGAGACCTGCGTGTAACAAGGAGTTGGAAACGCCTTAAAATAGGTCAAAGAGTGACCATGTCCCGTGGGAACCCTGCAAGAAATTTTATGATACAATAAATACAATTTTTCTACGAGGCGAGCATTTCCCATGCTCGTAATGCTTTGGCTAGTTAAAAAAATCTATTTGATTGATACAGATTATGTCTGTGTCACTAGTATGGTAGTGATATGTTGGTTGATGGCGACGATTGCTGACGTCATCAAGGGAATTTTTTCTTTGATGATAGGTGGAATGTGGTACCCACATGTGTAATCTTGGTATGGCATATAAATGCTCATTGTACGCATGGGTTTCTGACTAGTACCTTCCCGTGTAAGCATTGCTAAAAGAGATGCTTATAAAGGCACAGGTCTTCGATGAATTTGATCAGAGTGCAGTAGTTGTAAGGTACAATACCATCGTGACATGAAACCTTGTGTCATAGTCAAATGTCAGGAGGATCGATGACATTTGTGGGCAATGATGTATCCCACAATGCCACATGAGGATGTCCCTTTTGTGTGAGGGGTGATCCAAGGTATCGCTTCCTTTTTGGAAAATAGGTGTTGACATCGAAAAAAAAGGACGCCTCAACCGAACGAGAGTCACTGAGGCGAGGGATCAGGATCTTGGATGTGATAGGTTTGACATAGGCATGATGGTGACTGAAAACTGATGATGGGGATTCAGTGGCCCATGGTCAGAGTATAAAAAGCATCTTGGTGGTTGTCATAACGATTTCTGATGGGGAAATCCCTGGAGTCAATAGGACGTCTAGGGTAGTTATATGTTGGTTATGAATCTCATGGTGGCTTATGCGTGAAGGGTGTGATACTCCGACTAAGGGTGACTAGGGACTATTTCCATGGGAGAAAAAAATGGATGGATGAGTGGGGGACACGGTTCACCGTTTGCAATCTTTGTACACTTACCAAAAGAATGAAATAATGGGGTTTGGTTTGTACAAAACATAGAGACGGGTGCCCCAAAACATGAAAGTGTTCACTCAACGATGATGTGAGAAACGTGTTTTGTTGAGGGTGGGTGCCCTATTGGTTGGTATCTGCCCTATTGGTTGGTATCATGTGTGGGGTTGATGAAGTGGATGGAAAATGTTGCAGATGGGCTATGCTAATGGAGGTCTGGTAGGCCAAAGGCGAGGCACGGTGGTGCACTTTCGATATGCTTGCAAAACCTGGTAGTCTGAGAAAGGGGTTGTATTCTTGACATGGTAAAACTTGACCTGATGTGTTACACCAATTTTTGGTCATCTAACCTGTTACTATTAGATGGACTAAATTAAACCATGTAAGACCAATTTTACCATAGTAAACTTGCTTTCACTATGAGAAATTATTTAATAAACCATAGTTTATTAAGTTATTTCTAGTCTAAACAGGAAACCCCGTGAGGAATAATTAAATAAATCCTTATTTGTTTGATTTTCCTCTAGGGATAATTAACTAAACCACTGTTTAATTAATATTCCTAGTCATATTTAACCCAAAACATGAAAATTAATTAGATAAATCATTATTTATCTTATTATTTTCTAGGAATAATTATTTAAATCATTATTTAATAATATTCCTTGTTAAATTTGACTAAATCATTTATAAATAATTGAATAAATCATTATTTATTTAATTTTTCCTTAACCACATTCTTAAAATACTAAATAAATCATTTATTTATTTATTATTTCTAAATAAAGGGATTTGACCAAATTCAAATTCCTTTTCCTTCCAACAAAAATAATAAAATATTCCATGAAAGTTGGATCTACATTTGGTTAATAATATTTTAATTATGCACCAATATCTAGACTGACTCAATATTTTGTTATAAATAGAAGGTTTTTCCATTCATTCACTACCTTTTGTTGCCTTGAGACCACCTTTTGATCCATACTTTTCGTCTGACTTTGATCCTCCATCATTATCATATTTTTCTACTTTTTGCTTGTGAGCTCCCTTTGAGTTCCATTTTTGTCTGGGTTTTCTGCACCATCAAGAGAGAGAGATCTTGGATCTAAAGCACTGAGGACATACAAGAACCCATCCCATTGAGGGGGACTAGTAACATCTTTTTATGTTCCCTTCCCAGGTGTCATAATACAAAAAATTCTTTATAAATTCTTATCTTGTCCATTGGATGTATGGAGAAAACTCTTGCTTATTTTTGTTGTTTAATGTCTTTAACTGCATAGATCTAGATTTTTTTAGCATTTGTTCTGATCAAATATTGCAGATCTAAAGAAATTGATAGCCACATTTGAAGTTAGGGTTTTTTGTTATGCACAGCTAAAGTGAGATTTTTTTGTACGCTTGCGATTAGAATTCACACTAACAATTGGTGACTCCACAAGGGTTTTAATTATGACCACTGTCATTTTTCAGATCCCTGCATGACCAGCTGCTTCAACCCTTAGGTTTTTTCTTAGCTTTTTATTTTTCATTCCTTAATGTTTTTTTTAACCTTTTTAACCCCAAAAGTAAAAATTCTAACTTTTGTGTGTTTCTGGGCCTTTTGCGTACGTAATAGGTATCAATCGCAATAGAGACGACAGTTTAGGAGGAGTTTAGCTGAAGCAGGTCTTCTGAGATTTCAGTGTTTTTCAGCCATTCTTTCAAATCTGAACCTGCACTTTCATATCCATTTTAGATCGGTTATTTTTCCATCCAAAACACCTATTTTCTATTTTTTTTGGTCCTCCTTTAGGATCCCATTTGTTTCCATTTAAGTTGTAGCCTTTCGTCACCTATTTTTCAGCATTTTTCCCTCTGGTTTTTTGTTGTTTTCTACACCTATATCCAGCATATCTGACCTTTAGATCCCTGTCCCTCTTGACCTTCGATCCATTGGCCATTTTGTGTGTTTTGAGTATATTTCGCCCACCCATAGACTATTTTTTTGGAATCCCTCCTCCTTGGGTTTAAATTTATGCATCTTTAGCTGTTTATTTTACTATCGCTTTCAGTTTCCTTTACTGTCGCTTTCAATTTTATTTACAATTATACAATATTTTTTTTCTTTTTTCTCTACACATGTCTGGGCTTAATTAAAATTAACACACTTATCACACACACGCACACCTAAAGCGAAGAGAACCTGGTTTACACCGCCAGGCCAAGACTTAAAAATTGTAATTAATTTATCTGCACCTTCGTGCCCTTGTTTACCTCTCATCCTGTCTGGGTTCCGTGTATCCTTTCCATCATAGCTCCCCCAAGGAATTTATCCTAGAGACTCCAAGGCCTTCATCCTCAGTTATTATTAGGAATACTTACCCCATCGCATAGGGTTCGAGTTCGTCCTCAGCTGAGTCCCCATTCCGACTCTGATTCTGGTTCATCAGGTTCCCCTTCTGTTTCTATCTCCGGTTCTCCTCCACCTTTCCCCTTCATCATGTCTAGTTCAAGACCTAATGCTGGTGGTGGTCCCAGCCCTAATGCTGGAAACTCTACTACTGGTGCCACAACAAAAAATATTATGGTTTCTCCCTTGCTTCCTTATATGGCAGGCCTAAGCCTTCTCGATTTCAACCATTTGATTAATGACCCTATACACCATGATCCAGGTTGGCCTGCTATGCCAACCAAGCTTCCTTCATACATCCCTAAGTTTGAAGGAAATTCTGGAGAGGATCCTACCAACCATGTTCGTTCTTTCCACATGTGGTGTTCATCCAACTCTATCACTGATGACTTTGTCCATCTTTGGTTATTCCAGCGTACGATTACTGGATAAGCTTCCAAGTGGTATGTTGACCAGGCCTCCTCCTCTCATACTAATTTTGAGACTCTTGCCAAGGCATTTCTATCCTACTTCCAGCTTTCCCTTCTAGTTTTAAAGGACCAGTTTCCTTATAACTAAATGAATTGGTTTGGATGGGTGGAAATGGGACTAAATTAACTGAAATAAAACTATCTAATTTAAACTAAATACTGATAAAGAAATTCTAACACTAACCTGGGTAATTATATGTGAATACAACTTAATATTGTTCCAATTTAACAATAACCATGAAAATGTATTATTATTTAAATTGAAATATGCAGAAACAAATAAAGATAACTCTGTTTAAGAAATTAAACAGAGTTGTATTAGCATATTGCATTCATCATTGTATACCATCTACATATACACTTATGAAAGATAACGTTTCAATTATACTCAGAAATGATATATAAAAGGAAGCGTTGTGAAAACAAATATATATAAATGATAGCAATTTTAAAGCGAATATCATAAGACAAAAGAAATCAATAGTGAAAGGATAGAAATACCTCATTCATCTTGAAGACTTTCAAATGCAATGTGATACTCTAATCCAGTAACTCTGATGCAAAATCAAATTCCAAGGTACAGAAATGCAACACTTCAAAGATAATTCCGCATGAAAATCACCAGATGTGATCCTTTTTAAAAAATATATAAGACAATGGAGTACAAAAATGCAATATCCAAGTCAAAAAATATTAAGATCCGGGACCCCTCTCTAAATGCATGAGAGGGGTTTAAATACTACTTAACTAATTCTAAAAATAGTTTATTACAAAAATTAAGGATTCGGTTCAATGACCGTCCTTTTCCTAGGCTAAAATACAGTGAAATTAAAACTAAATCTATCTATCTATGAACTTGATCTTTAAACTTGCAGGCATCTAGCATAGTTTTGAGAAGATGCGGTTGACCGACTTCAGAATTCAACTGTCCTGAAAAGATAGAGTCGGAAAGCGTAGGAGAAATCTTCTCTGTAGCATTGATGATACAATTAAGCGCACTGTGCTGACTGTGTGGCTTCACCAAGTACATCCGGTATGAGTCCCAATTCAATCTTGTTAGCCCTTGGATAGATTTTGCTCTTTCTTCTACCTTTTGCCTCCATTCTATTTGCAGTTGATGTGCCTGTGGGAGATACCCTGGAACAGTTTCTGGAATCAAATTAGCTTTGTGTAAATTGTCATTTACACAATCAGTAAGAGTGTTTGCCGCTGTAGCCGCCTCCTCTGCTCCCTTTTCTGTCCTTCTAATTTGTGCATCCCAGTTATTGGAGTTTTTTTCTCTGTTATCAATTTTGCAATTTCATCTTGATTTTGCTTCACCATTTTCTCATATCATACTTCTAGCCAAAGTAGTTTCTTTTTATCGATTTGTCCTTTCGCAGTAGTTTTCCTCTGTGCCGAACACGCTCCTCATCTTTTTCTTTGCTCAGCATTAAGTGCCTTGAATTTGGTCAATGTTTCCTTATTTTGTCTTATAGTTATTTCAAGTCTCTTCGACTCCCGTCTTTTCTCAAGAAGAGCTTTATGTTTCTCTGAGAATTCCTGACCTCCAACAGCTTCTTCAGTAATTTTTTAAAAGCTCTATAGAGGCTAATTTTGGAAAACTTACATACCTTATCTTGTGGTAGAAACTGTGTCAATTTTCCCACTTGGACATTTGAACTTGTGAACAGCGTCTGAAACATCCTTTTTTGGTACTGTCCACTCGTGTTTGATTTTCTTCAATGGTTCATCTCTTTTGGTCCATTCCTGTGTGCATTCTGACAAATTCGCATGTTCTCTGGCAAATTTTTCCATAAATTGCTTATTATAAGGCGCTTGAGGTTCCGGCAACTTATACATCAGCTTCACGTCTTCCGTGGTGAATGACCCAATTAGCTCTTCAAATGGAGTTCTAAATTGCCTGTCTGAAATATCAGTGCTGTCCAGCACCCATTTTACCATGTCCGTATATGGGAGAATCCTTGGCCTTGCCGCTATTCTATGCAGAAATGAGCAAGCCAGTTCCCTAAGGGTTGCCTCAGACGTATTACTGGAACCTGCTGTAGCTACAACTTTCATCACCACAGGGTTTTCTTCCTCTAGTAGATTATACATTCCTTCCCAAGTGGATATACCGGCATCCTTATTACAAGCGGTGTCTGCATATAGCGAAGCCATTTCTTTGTTTTCAAAACTCGAGCTCTTCTCCTTCTTACCCATAGTGTTTAGTGGAAGCTTTGTATAGACGTTTGCTCTTTCGTGCCTGCGTTTTACGAGTAAATGAGAGTAATGGCGTAAGAAAGGTGATGAGACTGTTTTAAATGTGAAAGCGGATGAAATATAATATTTTAATTGTGAAACAACTTTCAATTCAAACACAATCTCATTTACCATTAATTTTCAATCCAATCATTTAATTTAATCATTAAAGCGCATAACAGATGTGATATATGGGAAGATTGCCTTTGGATAGTGCACCTACATGAATCTGCGACATTGCGATCTGCGATTTGCTGCGCAATATCGCAATATCGCAATATGAAGTCATCGCAGTTATGTAAATAGCGCAAAAGTGGAAATTGCGCAATAACGCAAAAGCGCATATCGCAATAGCGCAAAAGCGCATATCGCAAAATTGCAAAAGCGCATATTGCAAAATCGCAAAAGCGCATATCGCAAAATCGCGAAATTGAAAATAGCGCAAAAGATATTCACTAATCACTTCTGTTTTTTGCGCTATGCGATTTGCGACCAATGTGTTTGTTGTATACGCTTTTGGGATCGCATTATCACAAAAGCGCAAAATCAAATTTTCAGTTCTATAAAAGATATATACTATTTTGCTATGGATGCGCTGTTTTGTTTAAAGAGCAATTTTATTGTAATTTATCATAAACTTAAGTATTTCTTAATGTTCTTTCTAAGGGATTTCTATAAGTTTATGATAGAAAGTTTTATTTGAAAAGGAAAACAAATCCTAATTGATTTTTTGGATTTTTTAAACTAAGGGTCCCCATTTATTTAGTATCATTACTAATATTAAATAAAAAGGGGGGTTGTTGCTGGTCACAACAATTGGCGATTCACTGAAAGAAACAGTTATCTCTGAAAAAATAAAATGAACATTCTATCTTTAGTAAGTAAATATTTTTAAAGATAATGAAAACTATCTTAGGATAATTCAAATAAAATGTAACTATGAAAAAGAAATAAAAATCATTTCATAATTTCTTTCTAATTCCTTAAGAATAAAAACATTTTGGGTTATCTCAAGCTTTGATTGGTGTTAATAATAAAGTAAGTGGATCTCTCCAAGTTTTGGTTTTATAATATACTCTATTGCCATAGGTATTGCCTCTGCTGCCAGCAAACGTTCATAGTCTCAACAGGGTTACCTTTAAACCATTAACCATTCATTGTCCCATCCAACTAAAATTATGAATTTTTAAAAGATAAATTCATAAGACCTATTATCTCATGTTTTTGTCTTTTATTTATTTTTATTTTAAGAGCCATTGTTCTGGTTTGGCAGCCAGTTAATAACAATGCCATTCACTAATTGCAATTAAACTGAACAAGTTGGCTCGTGATGAGACCCCTTGTCTTATATTTATAAGCCATTACCCTATTTTGGTATGCAGTATTGGTAATGTCAGTTTTATTACTCCTTATGAACATGGTAAGTCGGCTCGCAATGAGACCTCTTATCTCTTAAAATTTTCGTATAATTTCTTAGAATTACATTCTAAAAAATCACAACTTAAATGGATGGGGTGAAAAAGTTTTATCCTTAAGAATCAATGGATGACAATTTTCAGAGTTTTTTTTTTTTTTTTTGAAGTTCCAAAACTTTGAAAAAATCTTTACTTTGATAGATAACCTTTCTCTGCTTAATAAACTTATGATGATTTACATTGTTCTCAAGTTTTCAAAAGATCATGTAAATGATTGAAATAATCTTTCAAAGTTTAACATCTTATTTTAAACTATTCAAAAACTGTGATCATTACTTTAAAAATTCTTATTTACACAAAATAAATATTTATAATATTTTTCCGAAGAAATTTTCTTAAATAGTAAACAGTCAATCAGAGACTCATAAACAACCTTTATTTGCAAAAGCAAAAACAATCAAAAACTTTGCAGAAAGAAATATGTACAGTTTAAGAAGGGGTTACCTCCTTATGAAAAGAATTTCTTCAAGATAAGCCCATTTACAGGAAGAGATTCTCTCTTACTTGTTAGATCTTGGAGTATGAATGTATTTGAGCCTATCTTCTCAACGATCTGAAATGGTCCAAGCCACATTTTCTGAAATTTGGTATGTTTACCTTTTTCTTCGTGTGCTTTATCCCATTTCAAAACGAGATCACCAATTGACAAAATTTTTGAGCCGGTAGAACTTGCATCAAAAGAATATTTTACAAGCTGTTGATGTTTTTCATGAGTAATTTTTGCTTTATCCCTATCTTCTTCTAATTTAAGGATTTGATCATATCTCAGTTGAATGGATGAAGAAGGATTTTCTTCAATAAATTGCACTAGGGCTAATGATGGAAGAGTTAAATTTGATGGTATCACAGCTTCTTTTCCATAAACTAAATTGAAAGGTGAAGTTCCTATTGAAGCTTTTTCAGTGATACGATCAGCCCATAATGCAAATATTAAAGACTTGTGCCAATTCTTTTTATTTTGATCAACGATCCTTTTAATAATTTTGATAAGGTTTTTTTTAGTGGATTCAGCCAAACCATTACCTTGTGGATAATAATTTGTTGAATATTTTAATTTAAAACCTCTTTTGACTGCAAATTCTATTAAACTATTTCCAGAGAAGTAAGATGCATTATCAAAGACTAGAGCGTTAGGTACACCAAACCTAGTTATGATGAATTGATCTATGAAATCAATAATTGCATCAGAATTGGCTACCTTCAACGGGATTTCTTCTACCCATTTTGTAAAGTAATCAGTTGCAGTAAGGATGTACTTGTGCTGTTTGGAAGAATGAGGTACTATCTCACCAATGATGTCAAGCCCCCATTGTTCGAATGGTTGCTCAATAGTCACTGGTTGCAAAGGAAAAGCTGGTTTCCTTTGTCTTCCACTTGCAGTTTGACAAATTCGGCACTTCCTTACATAATCATGCGTATATTTAAAAAGGGTAGGCCAGTAATAACCATCACGAATTATTTTGTGAGCTGTGGTATCACCTCCAAAATGACCTCCTGCTGGTCCATCATGCAACTCCTGCAAAACCTTTTCAGCTTCAGTCTTTTCAAGACATCTTAATAAAATTGAATCATAATTTTTCCTAAATAACACATTATCAATGATCTCATATTTAATAGCCTTTAACCTTAAAGCGCGTTTACTCTTATAGCTGAGATTAGAAGGAGCATACCCATTTTTCAAGTAATAGATAAGATCAACATACTGAGATTCAGAATCTGTAACATTTATCTGACTTACTTGAATATCTTGATTTTCTGGTATATTATGAGCTCCTGCCAATAATCTACAAAAACCTTGTCCTCTAACAATCTTAGCTGGTTTAATATCAATATCATATTCTTGCAAGGTTGTTACCCAATTAGCTCTCTTTTCTCCTACTTCTTTTTGAATTAATAATTGCCTCACTGCAGAGAATGGGACAATGATTTTTGTATGTGTTTTCAAGAGAAAAGGTCTGAAATGTTTGATTGATTTAAACACGGCAAAGGCTTATTTTTCAACATCAGAATATTTAAGCTCAGCTCCTTGCAGATTTGAGCTAAAGAAAGAAATTAGTGCCTCAATTTTCTGATCATTGAACTGTGTTAAAACAGCTGCATAGGATGTTTCGGTGGCCAAAGTATACAAAGTAAAATCTTTAGAAAAATCCGGGGTATTCAATGCTGGTGCATTAATGATCGCTTGTTTGATTGCCTCAAAGGCTTCTTTCTCTTTATGCCCCCATTTGAATACTAAATTCTTCTTGATCATATTTTGCATAGGTAAAACAATAAAAGAAAAATCAGGAATGAATCTTTTAACAAAATTGATTTGTCCAAGAAATGATTGCATGGATTTTTTGTTATGAGGTAAAGAAATATCAGAAATTTCTTTCACTCTATCTGGATCAATATATATACCATCTTTTGACACAACAAATCCTAAGATTTTTCCTTCATCTAAAGCAAAGAAATATTTCTTTGGATTTAAGGAGATACCAAACCTTCTACATCTTTCAAATATTTGTTTTAAATCATGTAGATGATTGGCTCTCTTTTTTGAAAATACTGTTATGTCATCAAGATAAACAACAACTGATTTATTGATCAGACCTTTGAATTCTATGTCCATGGCTCTTTGAAAAGTTGCTCCTGCATTTATTAGACCAAAAGGCATTTTCTGATAAGCATAAGTTCCCCATTTTGTTCTGAAAGTTGTTTTCAATCTGTCATCTGGATGAACTAAAACTTGATTATAGCCCAAAAATCCATCGAGAAAGGACATAAGTTCAGAACCAGCTACCTTTTGAAGTATCTGTTCCATGGTTGGCAATGGGAAATTGTCTTTTAAACATGCCTTGTTTAAATTCCTGAAATCAATACAGATTCTTATATCACCATTCTTCTTCCTTACAGGTACCATATTGGAAACCCAATTAGAGTGCATGACTGGAAAAATTATTTTGGCTTTCAAAATTTTATTAAGTTCTGATTTGATTTGACTTTCGAGATTTGGATGGATCTTTCTCAACTTCTGTTGAACAGGTTTAATATCAAGAAGCATTGGAATTGTATGTTGAATAATCGAAGTATCATACGTTTTTAGATCATCATTAATGTTTTGAGGTTTAGAATCAGAACCAAGATTTACTAATTCAAACTTCAAAGTGGAACTTTGAAGTTTTGAATTAACAACTTTCTTGAATCTGTCTCTAATGTCATATAAATCCTCTAATTTAACAACAGATTTTGGAATGGGTTTTTCATTACCTTTTGAAGAAATTTGTAAATCATGATCATCTTCGTCAATAATTTGATCATCATATGATTTCTCTGAAGTCATGAAATTTAGAATATCTTGATCATGATAGAAAACTCTCCAATTTATAACATTATCTGGGACAGATGGATGAAAAATCAATTCTACAGAAAACCTATCAGGACTGCAATCTTCAGCAGGTAGGAGTTTAGATGCAACATTAGCTAACAAGTCAGCTGATGTATTCTGATTCCTAGGAATAGGAGAAATATTAAATGCTAAAAAATGAGTGGTGAGATCTTGCACTAGGGTTTGATAGTGTTTAAGATGTCCTGAAAGGCAATGAATAGTATTCCTAACTTGTTTAATTACAATTTCGGAATCACCAAAGACTTTCAAGTATTTAACATCTAACCCTATAGCTTTATAAAGTCCTTGAACCAAGGCTTCATATTCTGCAGTATTGTTAGTACACTCAAATTCTAACCTGCATGACAACATGGTTTTCTCCCCATTTGGATCAATTAAGATACATCCAGCTCCAGCTCCATCACTAGACTTCGATCCATCGAAATATAACGACCAAAATAAAGATTTAACTATTGGCTTATCTACAATTACATCAGAAATATTTACAATTCTGGAAGAATCAGACTGTGAAAAATTTTCTATCTGAGAAATAAAAGTATTTACAGAAAAAGGGGATTGAGGAGCTTTGAAATTTCCAAGAAATGATTCAGCAGAATAACCTCCAAGAATATTGTTATTGAATGCCACAGGTTCATTAGGCTGTTCAAATTCAGTGACAGTGTGTGTCATATGTTTTTCTCGTTCAATTTTGATTTTATTTCGTTTCCCTTTGTAGGGAAGCCACATGTGTGAATAATCAGTCGAGATATAACCATTAAGTTTCGCAGACCAGTCCCTACTCAAGATTAATCCATAAAATTCAGGGATATCAGCAATCAAAATATCAATTCTTTGGACAATTCTAGGATCTGAGGCTAATCTGATAGTAACTGAATTGATTTCACCTACTACTTGAACTTTAGAACGATCCAACTGAACGATATGAATTGCTGATTTATGTGGTTCAATATTCAATTTAGCACAGACAGAAGTAGGCATAATATTGGAGGAAGCTCCAGAATCAATCAAACAATTGTGCAAATTTTTATTGTACATCTCATAAGTCAAAAGAAAAGGAGGAGTTTGAGAATTTGACTTTTCCCCAATGAGCACAGTATCAGTAGCATCTACCTTATCTGGTGGCTTACCAGTTCCTCTTGCTGCTTTTGCAACTACACCGCTTGGTACAGGAGTAATTGGTGTAGCTTTAAGTTCTTTTAATAACAACTTTTGCTGGTGTTTTAGTTTGCTGAGTTCATGTAAGGAAATGTTAGCTTTGATCTTTTTCATGTCCTCAACAATGTTGTATTCCATGGGTTCTGACACTACCAAAGTCTTTGCTGTTGATGTGAGAGGATTAGAAGAGGATGGTTGATTTTGAGTAGGTAGTGAAGAAGTTTTCTTCACTATGGGTTTGCCTTTGGAACTTGGAGTTGCAATTTTCTTTTTAGGAACTGCTTGCACTGGTTCTGCTGTAGATTTACTCCTAGTACTTACAGGCATAGCTTCTTCACTATCAGAATTAGGGAGAATAAAATCCCACATTCCATTTAATTCAGCTATTTCTTCATTTTCGTCTTCTTGATCTGATACTACAGATGTATCTTCTTCTTCTTCCTCTTCTTCTGATTCTGCATTTGAAATTGTATTAGGAGGTTTAGATTCAACTTGGTTTCTTCTGAAATTTCGGAATGGTTTCTTAGTAGAGGTTTCAGCTACTTGTTTTTTGATTTCAACCATTTCATTTGACATATTTTTAAGCACTTTATGTAAACCTTCCATGTCATATGGATCTTTGGCTTTTTTCTTTGAATCATCTCTGAAGCTGACCTTCTTTAATTTCCTTTCTTCAAGAGCATTTTTCTTTTCCAGAGAAGTGATACGTTTTTCCACTGCAATAGCTTCTTTCATATTCTCAGCTAATGTAGGTTTTGCAGCTCTGTCCACGAAAATTGCTATGTTTGAGGGTAAGGTTGTTATGTACCATTCAATTCTGACCTGTTCATTGGGTTTTGAATCTGTATGAATTTTGTTCAGGAGTTTGTTGAATCTAGCATTGAATTCTTTTATAGGTTCCTTGGGTTCTATCTTCAAATTTGAGAGATCATTGAGTAAAGTTGCAATTGATCGGTCATCTCCAAATTTGGTCAAGAAATGATCTGCAAAAATGTCCAAACTCGTTATAGATCCTGATGGTAATGATAAATACCATGATCCCCGTTGTTCCTTGAAGAGGGTGAAGTAGCTGTTCTAACTACAACACTTCCTATGACTTCATTCAAATGAGTTGTTTTACATAAAGTTATTGATATGTTCTTCAGCTTGAATGTTAAGATCTGCGCTAAACTTTGGAAGCCATTTTCCAGGATTGTCTGGTAAATCATGTAAAGGTGCAGCCATGTTGACTGCTCCTGGAGTAAACCATGGTCTCTGTGCCATTATTGGGATGACTATTGGAGGAATAGTAGAAACTGGTGGTATTTGAATAGAAATGGTTGGAATAGATGATGTTGAGATCGATCAGGATTGAGGAGAAGATGTTTGTGGAGATGATATGGAAACAACTGTACTTTGTTGAGTTGTAATTTCGGAAATAGATATTTGGATATTAGAGGTTGAACTTACTGATTCCGATTGAGTTTTTCTTGTCTTGAATCTACTAGGTAAAGGGAATTCTTTCGGAGAAATACCAAGTTTTTCACTTTGAAGCCTAGTAAGAGGTTTGGAAGAAACAAATTTTGAAGTTACACGTTACCTTCAAATATTTTGCATCTTTCAAGAGATAATTATGAATCCACTACAGAATTAAATCTTGAACTCTGCAGACCGTTATGCTGATCATTCGAATGTTTTGAGATTTTAGTAGTGCTATTCGAATATTTTCTCGCAATTTCTTTCTAGGATTTTGAATTTCGAAGAGTTCCAAGAAGTGCTAATGAGGGTGTTTGCTCTCGAATGGCTTGTGGATAAAGATTTACTTGCCATTCACAAACTTCATGCCCTCCTTCTAGCGCTAAAATGTTAGCTCAAAATCAGACAAGTTTAAAACATCGGAAACCACCCAACAGGCCTTAAGACAACTCCTTTTCCGTTTGGTATGGTGGCTCCGACTGGATTTAAAGGACCAGTTTCCTTATAACTAAATGGATTGGATTGGATGTGTGGAAATGGGACTAAATTAACTGAAATAAAACTATCTAATCTAAGCTAAATACTGATAAAGAAATTCTAATACTAACCCGGGTAATAACATGTGAATACAACTTAAAAATTGTTTCAATCCAACAATAACCATAAAAATGTATTATTAATCAAATTGAAATGTGCAGAAACAAATAAAGATAACTCTGTTTAAGAAATTAAACAGAGTTATAATAGCATATTGTATTCATCATTGTATACCATTTACATGTAATTATGAAAAATAACGTTTCAATTATACACAGAAATGATATATAAAAGAGAGCGTTGTGAAAACAAATACATATAGATGATAACAATCTTAAAACGAATATCATACAACAACAGAAATCAACACCAAACAGATAGAAATACCTTGTTCATCTTGATGACTTCCAGATGCAATCTGATACTCTATCCAGCAATTATACGCAAACCCAAATTCCAAGGCATTTAAATGTAACACTTTAAAATATACCGCCCGAAAATCACCATATCCTTCAAAAGTAAAAATATATAAGACAATGGAGTACAGAAATGCAATCTCCAAGTCCAAAAATATTAAGATCCAGGACCCTTCTCTTAATGCATGAGAGGGGTTTAAATACTAAGCTAAATCTAAAAATAGTTTATTACAAAAATTAAGGATTCGGTTCAATGACCGTCCTTTTCCTAGGCTAAAATACAGTGAAATTAAAACTAAATCTATCTATCTATGAATTTGATCTTTATGGTAAACTTGTGCATCACCTATATTTTAATATACGTCTGACCATAACTGATAACTAACTCACCCTACATTGTGAGTCGGTAAGTCAGAGGTATAATTCCTTCTCCCCATGAGGTACTGTTGATGAGATACAATTGAGCACGTCGATCTGCACAATGCTGCCTTTCCACATTATCCTAATTCAACTTTGTCACTTTGATCATTTTTCCTTGTGGTCACACCTGGAACCTGGTGATTTGCCTGTGGGAGATATCCTGGAACAGTTTCATGAATCAAGTTAGCTTTGTGTAAATTGTTATTTACACAATCAGTGAGAGTGTTTGGTTTCCGCTGCACTGTCTTTTCTTCATTTTGCCTTTTGCTCGATATTAATTTTAAATTTCATCGCATTCCATTCACTTCCTCATATCATACTTTTAGCCAAAGTAGTTTCTTTTTATCGATTTGTCCTTCCGCAGTAGTTTTTCTATGCACCGAACACGCTCCACATCTTTTTCCTTGCTCAGCATTAAGTGCCTTGAATTTGGTCTATGTTTCCTCATTTTGTCTTATAGTTAGTTCAAGTCTCTTCGACTCCCGACTTTTTTTTAAGAAGAGCTTTATAGGAAATCTGTTTCTCTCCGAGAACTTTAAGAACCACCGCCTTCTTTAGTAACTTCTAAAAAGTTGATGAGGATAATTTTGCAACCTATACTGATCAGTTACAATATAAACTGTATTCATCCACCACTTGGATATTTGAACTTGTGAACAGCGTCTGAAACATCCTTTTTTGGTACTGTCCGCTTGTGTTTGATTTTCTTCAATGGTTCATCTCTTTTAGTCCATTCCTGTGTGCATTCTGACAAATTCGCATGTTCTCTGGCAAATTTTTCCATAAATTGCTTATTATAAGGCGCTTGAGGTTCCGGCAACTTATACATCAGCTTCACGCCTTCCGTGGTGAATGACCCGATTAGCTCTTCAAATGGGGTTCTAAATTGCCTATCTGAAATATCAGTGCTGTCCAGCACCCATTTTACCATGTTTGTATACGGGAGAATCCTTGGCCTTGCCGCTATTCTATGCAGAAATGAGCAAGCCAGTTCCCTAAGGGTTGCCTCAGACGACATCGAACCTGGTTGTAGCTAACTTTCATCACTTACATGGTTTCTGTGCTGCATTATACATTCCTTCCAAGTGTAGATGTAACTTTATCCTTTATTACAAGCTATTCCATACAAACGGGAGCTATTTTCTTTGTTTTCAATCCAGCTCTTCTTCTTCTTACCCATATACTTATGACATTCTCCTTCGCTTATGCTTTACCTAATAAAAGAGTATAATGATATTAGAAAGGTGATGAGACTTGAATATGAACGCTGATGAAATATAATATTTTAATTGCGAAATGACTTTCACTCTAAACACAATCTCATTTCACATTAATAATCAATCCAATCATTTAATATAATCATTAAAGCGCATAACGGATTTGACATATGGACAGATTGCCTTGGGATAGCGCGCCTACATGAATCTTCGATATTGAGATCTGCGATTTGCTGCGCAATATCGCAATATCGCAATATGAAGTCATCACAGTGATAAAAAATAGCGCAAAAATGGGAATTGCGCAATAGCGCAAAGCGCATATCGCAAAATCACAAAATAGCGCAATATCGCGAAATCGCATGATCGCATATTTGAAAAGAGCGCATAACGCAAAATCGCAAAAGCGCATATTTGAAAAGAACGCAAAAGATATTCATTAACCAATTGTGTTTTCTACGCTATGCGATCTGCGACCAATGTGTTTTATCAAAGGTATATATTATTTATGGATGCGTTATTTTGTTCGAAGAGCAGTTTTATTTAAAATCTATCATAAACTTAAGATTTTCGCAATATTCTTTCAAAGGGATTTTTATAGGTTTGTGATAGAAAGTTTTATTTTCTAAGGCAAAAAAATCCTAATTGTTTTTTGGATTTTTAACTAAGGGTCCCCATTTTTATTTTAGTAATAATACTAAATAAAAAGGGGGGTTGTTGCTAGCCACAACAGGTAGGTAGGAAGGTTTAACACTTAAAGGTGATTTTAGTGATATGGATAGACCGGTGAGGAGCTAGGAAGAGCATATGAGATGAATTCTCCCTAAACTGTAGAAAATGAACAAATTATGCAAAATTCCCCGAAACAAAGCATGGAAAACGTGAATTTTGCCTTTCAACTTGAAATTAAGCATATCATAGACATGAAAAGGTTTATGAGCTTACAATGCATTCATACAAATGATCACAGAGAAAAAACTATGTCAAACATTCATACCACATGAATCCCAAAGAAATAGTTGCAATTTGTCATTAATATCCAGGCTAAAATGTTTCTTGATTAATACACAAACTTTCAAACCGATGCCAACTTCCAACCCTTTTTGAAAAATGAGTCAAAAATGACATGATATAGGCCTCAAACAACCTCTCCCAACCTCAGGGGTCGAATCCATGAGAGGAGGATCTGATCCACTAAAATCTAAATTGAAACCTAGAGTATAAGGTGGTCAAAGTGACTCATCCCTAACTTTTGTGAACTGATTCATTACACCTCAACCAATTGACTTATCTAATGTATCTACCCTAGATAAAATTTAAACCATGAATTTTACATTCATCTTGACCATTTACATTAGTCATTTCTCATTTCCCAAGGTGAAAAGTCAAACTGGAGAAAAATTGTTGAAGACAGTGAAAATTGGAAATTTCCTGGTAAACGTGCAACGTGTAAGCAGAAAAATAAGTCTGTATTCAAAGTTAGTTTTGAGTGTCTTCCCGGTGTCCAAATCATCTCCATGATATATCATTGGAAAGCTCTCTGAGTCTAGTTTCCAAATCTATCTCCAGTTTCCCTACCAAAAACTTGATCTCCCAAGACTGGTAAACATGTAGCATGCATGCCAAAAAGGAGGCAGAAACATGAAATTTAGGTAGTTTTTTGCATTTTTGAGGGACCAGTTCTCCTCCACATCTTCTGAAACTTGCTAGGGTTGATTTCCTGATCATTATGAACATGATGGTGGTGGCCATTTCTCAATTGGAGGCCCCAAAAAAGAGTGCATCATGTAGGTCCCTGCGCCTTTGGAAAATTTTCTGAGTGCAAAACTACTCAAAAACACAGAATTTTCACCTTTTTGAAGACCACATTTGGAGGCCTTCCTGATGTCCAAATTGGGCCCAGGATAGCTCGTTGGAAAGCCCTTCAAGTATACTTTCAAAATCTATTTCTTTTCTGATTGGAGTTGATTTTCCTTGTCAAACGTTTATTTTCCCAATACTGTTCAAAAAGTGTTGAATGAGGGTGCAGAAATGCAGAGTGTTGTTGCAGGAAACTTTTGGAGGCCTTCCTCAACTCCAAATTTAGCTCATGATAGCTCATTGGAAATTTTTATTTGTCTATTTATCATTTTAATTATCAAGCAAGTTATTTGGACACTCTAGCTATGATAAAATTTGATTTTACCAAGGTCACTCCAGAAGTGCAACAAATCTTCTGTGGCACCTGTGTTTTTGACATTTCTATAAAACCATGACACTTGTGTAAAATTTGAAGGATTTTTTTCTTCATTGACCTATAATAGACAAAAACCTCTCTCACTTTTGTCAAAATCGTCTTTGATTTGTTTGAAACACAATTTGAAGAAAAACTGACCCTATGATGGCAAATGACTTGACTTTTGGAATGACTTCTCAAAAAATGATGGAGACATGATGTTTATGAGATGAAATGAACTCATACTTACTGATATGACCTACCTTATGGATCATCTGCTCAAATTTATAGTTTCCATAGCAAACCCTAGCTCAGTGGGAGAAGAAATTAAGGTTTAGTGCTTGTGAACAATGATGACTTGGGAACCTTTGGGAAAAGACAACTCCCTTTGAAATTTGATCAATTGATGAACTAAAACATCTCTCACTTTGACATTTTATGTGTTGGCATGCGGAACTCTGATTTGGCAGCCTTTGAATACTTATTACATTTGAATTGACATAAAATTACCTGAATAAATAAAAATTACATCTTGGAATGAAAATCACACTTGAAATCAAATTACAATTTTGGAAACTGTCTTGGAGGTCATATTTACATGGTAAAGAGACATTATTGGGATCACTTTCATACATTGCTAACCTTATGCAAATGAAATGGTGTATTTTTGGACCTTGAAAGACAAAACCCTAATGACCTAATGAGACTTTGAATAACCTAACTTCTATGGTTGACTTTAACTGAGACAAGACATGGTGAAATGAGCCTTTCATAGGTGTTATTAGGCTCACGAAGACATGGAAGTGAGTCAGAAAATATGGTTCTCTGAAGGAGAGTGAAGTTTTATTCAGGAGAACTACCATCAGTGAAATAATTTTTAGCATGACATAATGGAATGATATAAAAATTTTGGAATGAGACACCTAAAATGAAAATTAAAGCAATGATATTAATCACTAATGGAAAAATGCATATTCTGACACTAACAAGAAGAATGAAAAGGTAGTCTCAAGGAATTGATCAAGGAGACATAAGAAGTTCACTAAAGGAAACTCTTTAAGGAAATAAGTCTTCACTACCTTCAAGGAAGATTTCTAGCACTGTCAAGGGAGAAAACAAGCTTGAAGGAGCTTCTAACTATAGATCTTGGGAAAAGAAGATTGACCCCCTCCTGGAAAAGAACAAGGTCTTAGACTTGGTGAAAGGAAAAGTGAAGAAGCCCACAAAATAATCAAGTGATGCCGATAAGGTAAAATTCAGAGAATTGGAATTAGTGGCTATGAATTTTATGGTTGAAAGCATAAAGGAAAATCTTGTCCCCTTCATTGCGAACATTTATCATGCCTAGGAAATGTATGATACATTGTCAAAACTATTTACCACCAAGAATATTGGAAAGATGGCAAGGCTAAAAAATGAACTAAGGACTGTTAATATGACCAAGGAGGATATTGTATCTACTTTCTTTGTGAAGATAGCAAGAATAAGAGATGAACTATTTTCCATTCATGAAATAGTGTCAGATAAAGAACTTGTGATCATAGTCGTACTAGGGCTACCACCTACTTGGGGTGCATTTGCTATAGGTCTCAATAGCTGGAAAGAAACTTCCACCTTTAAGGAATTATGGAAAGCCTGCAGTTAAGAAGAGTTAAGAATCTCAATGGTAGCCAACAATGAAGAAGTATCAAATGATTATGTTTCTCATCACAAGGGAAACTTCAAGAAGGAAGGGCCAAGGAAGAAGGTTGATATGTCCAATATTGAATGTTATCATTGTCACAAAATGGGGGATTATAGAGGTGAGTGTCCTGAAAATCCGAGAAGAAGAAAAGAGATAGCAAAAATGTGGCTGAAGAAGTACCCTCTCCCAAGAAATCAAAGCCCGCAGCGAATGGCATAAGGGACTTACATTACTAAGCCCCTTGCTCCTAGCTTTAGATATTTCATTTGTATATTTTATATTTAGATATAGGTTTAACATCATTTGGAAATACATTTTTCTTGTTTTGTAAATACTTAGGTTTTCCTCAAAGCTTTGGAGGGAGCCCACAACAACTCCTAAAGATAAGTATCTCATTCCCTCTCTATTTGTTTTCATGCACTTATTTAAAGTTTTTATATTAAATACTAATCACTTGTTTACCTCTATTTCCTTGTTTAGGAAATTACCTGCTCAAGAATTATGGAAGAAGGCCTCGAGGATTAAGAAGGAAGCCCTCACTAGACAAAGCATTGAATCGAATTGATTTGTAAAAGAATCTAATGTATGTCTTAGATTATAAAAGTATCATTATTCCTTTTTTATATATCCATTCTACATTACTAACTGTTGTTATGTCTATCTCTCATGAATCTTAAAAGATTCTTATTTGGGATGATTCATCATCTAATGAATCTACCCACCTTATATACCTCAAATTGTATGCATAAGTAAGAACCCTAAAAACGTTCTATGGAAACCATAACCTAAGTGTATGTTGATAATGTGTGAAAACCTAAACCTACTTAGGGATATTAATGAAGAAATTTCTATATTGATAATGTTGTGTTTGGGATTTTGATATGATCATGGAAGCTCTAACTAATTAGTGTTTAAATGATGTTCGAAATATCGAACCTTTGAAGTCTTGATAAGAATAAGGGTTTGCTTTGACATGGACCAAAACCCTAGGTTTTGGTTAGGTCTACAAGAAAATTCCATGTTATGAAAAGTCCTAGGAATGAAACCCCAGGTATATATTTCTTTGATTGAATCCCTAGCTTAGTCTAGGTCAATGTATGTATGATATATTAAATATTGTCTAATTATATGATATGCTTATTCATGATGGTAATCTCCTAGATATATGTTTTTACCAAATTTCTAATGGTCATAAGTTCTAGGGTTTGGAAACAAGCTCTAGTCAAAGGTTGAAGGTATAAGATGATTGAAAAGTCTATGGTTTTATATCTAAGATCTAGTAATGATTAAATTCTCTAGTATGTGTATTCATCTGAATCTATATAATGTTTGCTGAGAATTTGTAGATAGAAAATCTAGGGTTTATATCAAACCTTAGTAGAAATTACTTATGATGTGTCTGTTTTTTATTGAAATCTAGGGTTTACATCAAACCCTAGTAGATGTTATTCATGCTGGATTTGACTTGATTGAATGAAATCTAGGGTTTACATAAAACTATAGTATATAGTTTATCATATGGTTTCTAAAAGTTGTCTAATATTTTGTTATCTTGATTGAATTGTTGATATGATTTAGGGTTTGTATTAAATCTCGGATAGATTATTAAAGTATTGAAGTATAGTCTCTTGTTGATTATATAAATTCTAAATGCTTCCGCTACTATAAAGTTTTTTTTATGACTAATTTCATGCTTCTACAGAGTTGGTTGTACTTGTTGTCTAACTTATGCAGGTACATCATATTGGTAAAGAAGTCTATAAGAGAAGTTGATATGATCAGCATGATGAGAATAATGGAAGCCATGGAAGATTCTCCAACACTGAAGGAAGAATTTAATCTCCCGACATTAAGAGGGAGCCTGGATAAAATAACTCTCCCTGGTTAAGAGGGAGGGCACAACATAAGTCTTGATTGGAGAATACATCCTGGAAGAAATGTTGCTACATGTGAAGTAAGGAAAGGAATATTCTCTCAAATATTCATCTCATAGACCTACTAAGATTAGTTGAAGGGAAACATCAAACCTAGAAGGTTTGCTATGATTATGTATTTATATTGTTGATTGGGGTTGTGTTTGTACAGGTGAATCTTTCGAAATATTTGATAACATGTTGGTTACCAATAACTTTCATTGGGAGAGATTTTTTATCCTTGATCTACTGGATCAAGGGTGTTGAGGATTTGTGAGTGAAGCATTTCCTGGAAAGACATTGGTCCGACGCTTTGTGTTGATGTCTAGTAGGGAGGGTGAAATCGGGTGGAGTGAACCTAGTTCCCTCGGTTGATGGTTAGTAAGTAATCCCGATGGTACCTATAAAGGTTGAAATCTTTAGTCCATCTTAGTCCCACCCGGATAGATTTTCCTGGTCAATAATTTAGTCCATGGAATTGCAGTGCCTAAATTGTAGAGTGACCAATGGATAGATTTCCCTGGGAAATAATCTAGTCCATGACATTTAAGTGTCCAAAGATTCTTCATAGTTCACATAGTTGATATCTACCTTATACTATTATATTATGAATACCTCCTTTGTTAAGAGGGAGTGTTGAAGATTGTAACTAGGTTCGGTCTTCATAAATTGTATTTGATTCAATATTTATTGTACATGTCAAAAGAATAAAACAAAATAATTCTATATTATTGTTAAATGAATTTTTAAAGGATGGGTTTCATGCTTGGGTCATATTATTTTAGGTCAAAGCCCCCATTGTGGACTTCTAGGTTTTATTCTCAGTCTGTAGGTTTATTACAGATTTAAATTGACTCATATTAGGCTTTTGAATTGTTTAGTCAATTTAATGTTCTTAAATTGCAAGCATAAATTATCGACCGAAGTCAGTAAAATGATGAAGTTCAAGTGCACTATATGTGCTAGAAGTCTTTGTTGTTAGAGTGATGATTGAATTTTGATTTTTGTTAATTTTTGAACTTTTCGATTAGTGTTGAATTCTTATGGATCAATGAGTTTTGAAGTAAAGTTATTATTAGAGAAATCTATCATCTACATTAAATTTTATTACTATAGTTAGTTTCAATTGAATTGAGTTGTCAAAAATGATTTGTGAGATAACTCTTTTCAAAATATATGTTAGATTAACTTCTACTTGTTTTTTTTTATCAAATTGTTTTGAGATTTTATGCTGCAGCGAAACAAAGAACTAAATCTAAATTAATTATGAAAGCATGAAATATTGTACAAGTCCTAGTTTTATGAAAACTTGAGATTTGAAAACGAGCTGAGATTAAATCAAAATGCTATGAAGAACTAAGCTTTTATTTACTGCAATTTCAACTTGGAATGTAAACAAAATAAAATAAATGAAATGAACTATATGGAAAGAATGAATTTAAATAATGAATCTATGAAACAAGAAAAAACAAAGTATTGAACTATTAAAACTGAGCTTGGAAATTAAATACAAAACAAAGCATTAACCGGATTCTAACTATGAAATGACAATGCGATTAAAATGAATTCTAAACACTGAAATAAATGACCTAATATGCATGTAAGGGCCCTCCGTAATGCAATAGGTTTCCTTAAAACTAACAATGCATCAATACATGAAAAGGAGCTTCGAATTAAGAGAAATATCTAAACAAAATACTCAAAAAATATAAAGATGGTGTGCGTTGAATACACAGAGTTTTCATGGTTTTATAGAGTGCATTTAAATAGTACACGAGCTCTATGACTACAGGTCTCTTTCGAATACCTATACTAATTAGAAACTTAAAAAACTATCGCTATCTTGTTGATTTTCTATTAGGAAAGCAAATCGACAAAGTCGTGACATTCTCAGACTCTGTTTCTGAGCGCTGCTACGTGTTGGTTGCGCTACGTGTTGGCTGCCACCATTGACCTCGTTACTGTCTGATTTCCTTGATGAATTGGCTCAGATAATCAAGAGGAGATCCATGAAGGAATAATCCTCTAACTACCTATATACTCCTTTTTTGAACTGGTGCACTGAAACCCTATTATCAATGGAGGTAGTTGCAGATCTGTGAAATAGCTTCATAATTGTGTTAATTCTGTAGCTGAATGTAATATTTAACAAAATAATAGGGCATATTATAAAATATGAAAAATAGGACATATAAGTGTTTTACCTTGTCAAAATGATATGATTGTTGCCTTTATTAGGTTGATAGTGATGAGAAAATAAGGAAAGCATGGATGTAAAAGTGTGTCAAATCAAAACAATTCTAGGACTCTACATTCTCCCACACTGAAGGTTTTGTGTGTCCTCATACAAACAAAAAAGTTGTCATCTCTGTTAATTTATTGCATAACCTTGGAAACTTCTGCTACTGCCATCCTTGGTTTCACCCTCTTCTCTGTTACTGCCATCCTTGGTTTCTTCATAAGGATTTTGTACTTCAGATTAATGTTTTTTCTCTTCGTGGCCTTGTTTTATTTTTTCAATTTATTTTTCTTTTTGTACCATAGACTTAAATGTAGTAGGAGGTTATCATTCTTGGAAATTTGAACTTCATTTTGAGCTTGCAAAGCTTGATTTTCACCTTTAATATACCTTTTTAATGTCTCCAGTTTGAAGATTTCATGTCTCGGGATATCGAGTACTGGAGGTTCTTGTGGTTCATTAAATTGGTCCTTCTCTTCTTCTTGATTTGAAATCGGTTCCTTAGATGCTTCTCTTTTCTCCAATGATTATATGTAATCATAAATCTCTTGTTGTACGAGATCAATACCTAAACTTTGTCTTGGACTTTGACGAGGTGAAATGTAGGTAGGTGGTGATGCTCTTGGAGAGTTTAATAAATTTTCTTCTGCCTCCAAATCAATGTGTTCTACATATTTTGAGGGTACTGTGTTTAGTCTCGTACTTCTTCTTAGTCTTGTGACAAAGGTATATTTAGTTTTAGGCTTTTCTTTCTGGGGCGAAATTTCTTTTTGTTGTTGGCTTTCTTTCTTCTAGCATTTTTTGTATTTATTTTCTTTAAAATATCTGCAATTGTTATGTCATCTTCTGAAAAATATTGTTGTTGTTGTGGTTTTTGTCCCAATGATGTTTCAACCTTTGTTTTCCTCGGAATCCTGCTACTACTTGTCCATTAAATTGTTTCTTCTTCAAAATGATTTCCTACTAGAAAGGTTTCCCATGTACCCCCTATATTCTGAAGATGGAATTCAAAAAGTATTTTGACTAGCCCGTGGTGATACATTGTGTTTTCTATGAACTGATTTTTCTTTTGAACATTCCCTGACATATTTTTAAGACTATTCAACAAGAAATATGGAATGTTCATTTCATGTTCTTCAAGAAAATTCATCAATATCCTTATATAATAGAAAAAAACACATCTGAATCAACCTTCACATGTAATTTTTTTTTGGATTATTAAGAGAAAATTCCTCGACTTTCTTTTTAGTGCGGAGCTGGGGATGCCTTTCCTAAAGACAATAATTTCCATTCTTGGTTTCTTCAAGAAAACCCTCTGGCAATCTCCTTTAATTCCTCTGTTCTTGAACCATTTCTCTCCTACAGGAGGCAATCCAGTGGCTTTTGAAATTAGAGATTTTGTCACTGTAAATTTAATATCTCCTATCTCCACTTCTACGACTTCAAAACCCTTGCAAAATTTTTGATGACTTCCTTGTGGAAACCATCAAATTTTTCCATGAAGTCCAGCCACTCTGCTTTTTGTAATAATTCCCTTTCTTGTGGATATCCTTCCAATAATTTCCTCGTTGTTGGTTCTGTTCGGAAAATCACACCCATGGTTGGAAGATGTTTCGCCTCCAGAAATTTTTTTTCTCAGTGAGACAATCAGCTTGGTATGGATTTTCTTTGGAGAAGAAATGCGGATGGTGATAGAAAAATGAGTGGGCAGACAGGTAATAAATGAGGGTGTAAGCGAGTGAATTAGCTATTAGGCATTCATAGTTATGATTCAGGCAATCAAATAAATGAATCGAGACTTGAATCATGATATGATGGCGAAAAGGAAATGGGAAATTATGAGGGATTTGTCATGACACTCACCTTTCACAATAATGATTTTGATTTGTCCGGTAATATTATGTTTGTATAATTCATATATGTATATGTTGACCCCTATTGTTAAATTAAAGTATTGCATACCTTTGATTTATTTTTTTGCTAACCTTTAGTTGTCATCTTGCAAGTGCTCTGTATCATAAGGAGTCAATCACTTCTTCTTTTTGAACCATAAAATGTTCCTGTTAAATTGGCTGTAGAAACTAGCCAAGGCTGCATAAACTTGTCAAAGCTACAAAACATCATCAATTTTGTAGCTCGCTTATTCTTTTAAGAAAGATATACTAGAAGAATGGAAATTTTTAGAAAAATGGGTAAGAGAAAATTTATGGTGCCAAAAGAATTTTGGTTTTCAACTTGAATTTTCTGTATAAAACATGCTTACAATTTGTTGGTTTTAATGTTTATACAAATTTTATTATTATTATTATTATTATTATTTTTAATAAAAATGAAAAAAAAAAACTTTTAAAGGTTGAGAAGAATAATTCTTCTCAACCAACTTCAAATTAGAGTTGTTTTGGAAAATCTTGAAAAATTCTTCTCTTGTCATTGGCTGTTGATAGATCTTGAGTCAGTGTCCATTTACTAATAGAGGAATTTTCTCTTCATCAATAGTTTTGATTCTAACTGCTCCGTTGTCAAAAAATTCTTGAATCTCATAGGATCCAAGCCATTGAGTTTGAAACTTCCCTTGAAATTTTTTGAATTTTGAGTCGAAGAGTAGTTCCCAGTCTTATGGATGAAATTTTATTTTTTTGATGTATTTGTCATACCATCTAGGTATTTTTTGTTGAACCAAGCTAGTCTTCTGGATAGCATCTTGCCTTATCTTATCAAGATCATTGAGTTGTCCCATCCTTTGCTGTTTTTCTTCTAATAAGTCAAGTCCCAATTTGAGTGATGTTTTATAGGTCTGGATCTGGAACTCTATTGGAAATAAGACTTGCTTTCCATAAACAAGTTCATAGGGAATATGTCATGTAGTGCTCCTCCATGTAGTTTTGTAGGCCCATAAAGCTTCTGGAAGCTTTTTAGCCCAGTCCCTTTTGTGAAGTGCACATTCTTGGTGAAAATGGATTCAATCACCTTGTTTTTAGATTCAACTTGCCCATTTGCTTGTGGATGGTATGGAGTGGACTTCCGGTGCTTGATTTTATATTCTTCCACAAAATTCTGTACTACTCTGGCTGTGAATTGTGTTCCTTGATCTGTTAAAATTTCCTTTGGGACACCAAAATGAGTGAAGATATCCTAAAAAATAAATGAAACTACAACATTTTCAGTAGAAAAAGAAAGTGCTTTAGCTTCTACCCATTTGATAACATAATCAATACATATCAGAATATACCTCTTTTGTTTGGAAGGTGGATTAATTGGACCAAAAAAATCCAAAGCCCATTTCTCAAAAGGTTCAATGGGTACCTGAGGTTGTAGTGGAATTTCACTTAAAAGAACAAGTTTCCCCATCCTTTGACGACTATCACATCTCTTAACATAGTCTTTAGCATCCTTGAAAAGGGAGGGGCAATAATATCCTAAGAGAAGGATTTTATAAGCAGTACTTTTTTCAGAGAAATGGCCTCCATATGGTTCATCATGGAAATCTTTAAGAATCTCAGGCATCTCATCTTCTCATGCACACCTTTTGATGATGAGATCTGGTCTTGTTTTGTACAATTCTTCATTTATCCACAAGTAAGAAGCACTTGTTTGGATTATTCTCCTCTTTTCTCTGGGAAACAAATGAGAAGGTAATTTTCTTATAACCAAATAATTAGAAATATCTGCATACTAAGGTGATTTAGTAGATACTGCAAAAAGATATTCATCTGGAAATTTATCCTCTACAGGCATATCATTATTAGCATTTTGAATCTTGGATAAAAAGTGAGAAATTTTATTTTGTTTTCCTGGTCGATCTAGAATGGTGATGTTAAAATCTTGCAATAGTAATATTCATCTGGTTATTCTTCCGTTAGTGAGTGCATTTTTCATTAGATATCTAATGGAAAAATGGTCTGTGTGAATGAAAGTTTCATAGCCAGTGATATAATCTATGAATTTATTAAGGGAATGCACTACAACTAAAAACTCTTTTTCAGTTACAGTATAGTTTAGCTCTGTCGGAGTTAAATTTTTACTGGTATAATAAATGGCATGAGGAGTAAGATCTTTATGTCCTAACACAACCCCTAAGGTTGTATCTGAAGCATCAGTGGATATGTGGAAAGGAAATTTCCAATTAGGTCCTTTCAAAATAGGTGCTTCAGAGACCTTCTTTTTCAAAGTTTCAAAGGCATTTTGACAATTAGAGTCCCAACTAAATTCACTATCTTTGGTGAGTAATTTGAAGAGTGGAGATGTTATTTTTGTGAAGTTTTCTATGAATCTTCTATAATATCCAGTAAAACCAAGAAAACTCCTAACATCTCATTGACAATTTGTCACTGATAATTTGGAAATAATCTCTACTTTAGATGAGTCTACCTTTATCCCATTTCCTGAAATATGGTGACCTAAAACAATTCATGAATTAAACATCATAAAACATTTTTCATGAATTAATGAAAGATTTTCTTCTTTGCATCTTATTAGGAATTTTTCTAAATTTTATAGTGCCTCCTCAAAACAATTACCATAAACTGTGAAATCATCAATATAGACCTCCACACAGTCGTGAATAAGATCAGAGAAAACTCCGAGAACTTATCTTTGGAATGTTGTTGGAGCATTGCACAATCCAAAAGTAAGTACTCAGTAAGCATAAGTTCCCAATGGATAGGTAAATGTGGTTTTATCTTGATCTTCAAGTACTACCTGAATTTGATTATACCCACTAAAACCATCCAGAAATGAAAAATAATTTTTCATTGCTAATGTGTCTAAAACTTGATCTATGAAAGGAAGTTGAAAGTGATATTTCGATTTTGCTTTATTCAATTCCCTGTAATTGATACATACTCTCCATTTTCCATTTTTCTTAGGAACAATCACTAGGGGTGAAACCCATTGACTGTCCGATATTGGATAGATAAAATTTGCATTAAATAGTTTCTGTAGCTCTTTCTTAACAATTTCTTTCAAGTTTGGGTTAATTCTTCTTTGCAGTTGTCTAACTGGTCTAGCATTATCTTCACTATCGATATGATGCATGCAATTTTTAGGATTAATTCCTTTCATGTATGTATATTCCCATGTGTTATCACTCCATCGGATCTCTAAGGCTAAGAAAGAGTCCAAACAGAGGTAACCACAAACCAATATTTTAGCTTGGTAGCTAGCCCTATCAAACTATAGAGGGCTCTCTCCACAAAGTCATGACCAATAGGGTTGGATGAATTAGAGTTTTAGGCTAGGTATGAGTACAAGGGTTTGTTTGTTTGAATTGGTTTGTTCGATGGGTGAATTAGGTCAAAGAGGCTAGGTCAGGGAAAATAAGATTAGGGTTGCAGAGATTCAATGGGGCAAGGTAGGTAGAAAAACTAACACTTTAGGGTTTCTTGAGTGGGATGGATCAAACAGGTGAGGAGATAGAAAGAGCAAGGCTAAGGATGAATTCTTTCTAAACTGAAGAAGAAGAACAAACTATGAATATTTTCCCAAAACAGAGCATGAGAGATGTATTCTGCTTATCAACTTGAAAACCAGCATATAATAGAGATGAAATGGATCATGAAACAAAACATTCATACATAATGAGACATCAGAAAAACAATGCTAAATTTCGATACCATAGGTATCCCAAAAAAATAGCTACAACCTTTTCATTAATCTCCTGCCAAATAGATTACACTAGAGTCTCTCATCAATGCATCAACATCCAACCTGTGAAATGAGTCAAAAAGTACATGATATAGACCTCAAACAACCTCTCGCAACCTCAGGGGTCGAATTCCCAAGTTGAGGAGGTGTTCCACAAAAAACTAAGCTGAATACCTAGAGTGTAGGGAGGTCAAACTGACTCATCCTTCACTTTTTGCAAATTGATTCATTACATGTCATCAAAATTTTCACCTAATGTATTTACCCCTAGGTAAGTCAACCACATCATAATTAATCTTACATTCATGATTTACATTGGTAAATATCATTGACCATGGTCAAACTAGAAAAAATTTAGAAAATTGAAAAATATCAGCAAACTGATAAAATGTGTCCTATGCGCAATGCCATTATTCTACACGTAGTGCCATCTTCAGCTTCTCGTTTTATGCGGTTCCAGGTGTCCAAATTGAGCTCAAGATAGCTCATTGGAAAGCTTGTATTGTCTAGTTTCCAATTATGTGCCCAGTTTCCAAAATGGTCAAGTTTTGACCCTCCAAAAATTCATTCTCCCAAGACTAGTCAAAAGCGCAGCGCCAGCCTCCAAAACAGGGCAGAAAGGTCATTTTTTGAGTTTTTTTGACCTTTTGACTGTCTCTTTGACCCAATTTTTTTTTTTTAAATTGGTTTTTCTCATTGTAAATTTCCTTTTGAATCCAATGGTACCTTCATTTTTTCCATTTAAGGTCCCTAGGAAAAGCACAACACCTAGGGCACTGTGCTTTTGCCAGTGCCACTATGCAAAATTGGCAAAAACACAAAAAATTCCAAAATTTTCAAAATTTGCCCAAATTTCTTCAAATTTTCTACTGTGGGATGTTGATGATGTGTATTAGGAAATGAGAGATGCCTCAGCAAGAATATCATGTTTTTCCCCTTCATTTTTCTTGGTTAGGGTTTCAAGTCTTGATTTGGCCTTTTTGAGCTTTGGGCTTGTAATTTGTTTTTTCTTGAAGTAGTGATTGTCCCTTTTTATCAATATGTCATTCTCCTTGTTTTCCTTCTCCAGGAGCTTCTCAAGATGATTTTTGACCCTCTGAATCATGTTGCAAAAATCAAGGCAACCTACATACTCAAAAAAACTAACAATCATGGGAGATACCCTCAATTCATTTGTGTTGGTGGGCTCCAGCCTTAGGATTATTCCTCCTTTTCGAGGCCTTATATTTTATTTATCATCATCTTCTTGTCTACCCTCTTCTTCCATATAGTATCTATCTCCTTCCATAGTGTTTTGGTGGCCTAGAAACCCTAGGGATGAGAGTTTTATGGGGAAGGGATTGAGGGATTAGGAAAGAGTAGTGTAGAGGTAGGTATGGGTTGAATAGTGATGTAGGAAGGTATTGTACGAGAGTGAGGGAGTGATACTAGGGTTTTCCACTAGACACTTATTTAATTTTTCTCATGAAGAAAAACACCATAAAAATGACATTTAGGAAAGCAAGGAGGCAATGATTTTGTATCACTTACTTGATAAAGGAGGAAATAAGATTATGATGAAAATTTGGGAGAGTTTGAGGGTGTTTTTTAGCTTCTAGGGCTTTCTATGCAAAATTGCACAGCCAAGCCCAGGAGCGCAGCGCCTGAAGTGAAAAAGGCAACACCAAATGCTCTAAGTGCAGTGCCACACTCCTCTAAGCGCAACGCGAACTTCCAGAACAATTTTGGAGGCCTTTCTTGTGTCCAAATTGAGCTCATGATAGCTCGTTGGAAAGATATTTATGTTGGATACACAATGGACCTATCAAGCACTGAAAATTATTCTAAAAAGCAATGCTCCCAACTGGTCAAAAAGTGAAAAATCGGGATGCAAAAATGCAATGTGATTTTACAGGAAACTTTTGGAGGCCTTCCTCAACTCGAAATTGAGCTCATGATAGCTCATTGGAAATAGCTCTCTATCTAGTTATCATTTGACTTATCAAGAAATTCATTTGGACACTCCATCAAGGATAAATATTTATTTTCCAATGGTCACTTCGTAAGTGTAGCAACTCTCCTGTGGAAACCAAATTTTTAGCATTCCTCCAAAACCATAATACCCGTGTAAAAATTGAAGGATTTTTTTGTTTTGTGGCCTATGATGGACAAAACCCTCTTTCAGTTTTGTAAAATTCATCTCTATTTGGTCGAAAACATACTTTGAAGAGAAACTAGCCCTATGTGTGGCAAATGATTTGTCCCTTGGAATGACTTCTTGAAAAATGATGGAGGCATGATGTTTATGAGTTTTAATGGTCTCATACTTGCTAACCTCCCTTATGCCTCCTCTACTCAGATGTATCTGATTCCATAGCAAACCATATCTCGATGGGAGAGGAAATTAGGGTTTATTGCTTGTGGAAAATGATGATTTTGAGGGATAGGAGTGATGGAAAGTGTTTAGGAACACTATTGCCTTTTGAAACTTTGACTAATTTGGCTAATGGAAACTTGAGTATGCAGATACCTTGGAACCACGAGATCTTCTTACATTTTGAATGCCATAAAATTACATAATGAAAATTAAAAATTACATCTTAAAACCAAAATTGCATGCTGAAACAAGAATTTCTATTTACAAATCATCTTCACATGCTGAAGAGAATTTATTGGATCAACCTTTACTTGCTGGTCCTTTATGCATGTAGATGGTAGTTTGATGGTCCTTGAAAACCCTAATGACCTAATAAAACCTTGAAAAACCCTAAAAGACCTAATGATACCTTCAAGGACCGAACTTCATAATGGCATGACTGATGTGATGACATGATGATACTGACTTTATGGATGGTGTATAGTCAGCAAGGTATGAAGGTATGCCAGCAAGTAATAAAATAGTAAGGAAGAGTGATGTTTTTGGGCTAGGGCTACCATCGATGACTAAATTTTTGAATGCAAACCTAATGGAATGATACAAATTTTTGAATGAGACCCTAATATGATATGAAAAGAGGATTTTTTATCACTAATGGTAGTATGCAAATATTGACACTAACACCATGCATAAGCAGAAGAGTGTTTTCGCAAGGTCTCTACCAATTGATTTTTTTGTAATTCTTCGAGATTTACATTAATATTCAATGTTTTTCCTTGAAAAACTTCTATCGAGAATTCCAAATTTTTCCATAGAATGTAAAGACATTTGTCTAGATGATAGATATTCCATATTACATTGTTCTTGAAAAGTTTGACTATTGTCATGATATAAGGAGGGTTCATTGTTTTCTATTGAATTTAAAATTTGGTCGTCCTCCTTTATTTGTACAGTAGTAAAAATAGGTTGTATATAATTATCGTCATCTATCCATTCGTTACTTTCTATATCTATTGTTGTTTTTGTAGGTGGATACAATGTAAATTTATTTGTAGAACTTCCATCTGAGATAAACATGTCTCTTGATCCACAACCGATGAAAGCATCAGCTATAGATAACCAAGGTCTTCCTAAATTAATGGATGTCCTCCTAAATTATTCTTGGTTGTTAAAACCATGAAATCGACAGGATATTCCCAAGAATCTAAGGATACAGAAATATCTTCTAAGGCACCATCAGGTTTTATTACAAACCTATCTGCTTGTTGTAACAATGTTGCTGTGTATTGAAGATTAGGAAGTTTCAGTTGATCCATAATTTGTTTACTCATTATGTTTATGATTGATCCCAGATCAATCAGTGTGTCTGGTATTTCAATTCCATTGATGTGAATTTTCATAATGGAGCTTCCTAGGTCTAAATATTTCTGAATTTTTGCCTTCCCCATCATGATGTCTGCAATTCTTCCAACTGATTGGATTCTTTTTATGTCCTTTATTTTTCTTCTTGTTCTTTGAGTACTCAATTCCTTAATTTTTTTTGCAAAAATTCGTATTACTTTTATAGCTTGCAATAAAGGAATTTTTATACAAACGTTTTTCAATTCATCCAACATATCATAATCATCAATTGTGAATTTTTTTCTACTTCTTTATCAATTTTCAGCTTTTCAGGAAAATCTGGTCTTGTAATAGACATTGAAGGTTGTTCTATAATAGGAGTATCATCATAAGTTATAGGAATATTTTCTTTTTTATCACTTGATTTCTGAGGAAGATAAATTTCTTCTTCTTCAGATCTATTATTATTTTTTCAAGAATTTTTCTTTGTTTCTTGAATAACAACATAGGGTTTATTCTTTTCTAATACTCTACCAGATCTTAGTTGAATGTTAATTAGATCAAGTGGAGTTATTATATATGTTTGAGAATTTTGCCCTTCCATGTTGTAAACAGATTTATTATTTGATTTTGGAAGTGGTTGAACATGTAATTGATTTGGTTTTTGTGCGAATGGTAAAGAGAGTTGTGGATTTGCATTTTGAACTTGAGTTTGAGGTAATTGATCATTCTCAAGAAATAATTGTGGTGGAAAATTTTGATAGGGTGGTGGATACTGTTGATATAGGGCATACCTCCCATAAAGATTTTTCCACCCCTGGTTCCAAGATTGCGGTTGTGGTTGAGCTCAAGGTTGCCATGGCATATGTGGATTCCAATTACTTTGTGAAGATTGTGCAAATTGTTGAGGATTACAATTTTGATTTTGATTTTGAGGATTTTTCCATGGTCCTCTAGTAATAGAGCAAAGAGGATCTACCTGATTTGACATTCCTTCTTCATTGTATACAACCCTAAGACCTGATATAGAGGGACATCCTTTAGTATCATGATTCTCTGTATATATTACACAGGTTTCTATGGTTTTTAAGTCTAAAGGACATTCTCTCAAAGCATTTTCGTTCTACACCTAGGACAAAAGATAGATAATGCAACATTTTTAGCTTTTTGCTTGTTATGTATTTTAAGGGTGTCAATTTTCTCACTAAGACACCCTAAAATATATGTCTTAAAATTATCAAGAAAATTACCTAATTTTGCCCTCATAACTATCCCAGCTACAGATTTATTTATTATTGATAAGAGGGGATCCCTTGGACTTTTCCCGATTCATGATTTACCCCTTGAAATATGTACACATAACTCACAAATTTCTGCAAATGGTAACTGAGAAATATCTCCTTTTCCCAATAGATTGAGGAGATCAATCCACTCATCTCTAATGGATTTGAGTAGGAGAGATTTCAAATTTTCCTCATCCAGATTATGCATTTTTACCTTTTTAATATTATAAACAAATCTTTCGACAAAATGTTCAAAATTTTCATGTTCCCTTTGTGCCATTTAAAAAAATTAATCTTTCATGTTATGAGGCATATAATAATCCTTATATTTATCTAAGAATTATTCTTTCATTTGTGCCCATGTTCCTATAGGATTCATTCCTAAAATCATAAACCATTATAATGTTGAATCCTTTAAGGTAGTGTTGGAACACCTAATCCTCATGGGTAGGTGTGGAATGCGAAAAGTCACAATGGAGTTCAAGTGACCTTGGAATATGAAACCAAGAGTCACACCATTGTACTATAAATGCACATCGTGTATAATGGAAAAAATAAGAAAGCTACACGCTTATCCTTAATTGTGTGTTGAGTCTCTTGGTGTGTGTGTTTATCTTTCTCATACACCATGTGTGTGTTTAACATGGTATCAGAGCTAATACGTCCATAACCAGCTCAACCTTGAGTGAGCCATTTGTGTTTATGGTCTGTGCATATCTGCAAAAATTCTTGGCATTTTTGCAGCATTTAGAGATTTTCTGCAGCAGTCATCTTTGCAGATCGTATCAGAGCCAGTCTCATTTTTGGCATTTTTGCCTTTGGTGTAACTCCCTCATGACCTGTATTTTTGCTGACAGTCTTTGTGCATTTAGTTTTATGTTTACTGCTCCATGATATTGATGCATTTCTGAAACTTCTGCAATCTCTGAAATTTTTGCAACTCCTGGAGAACAGAGAACCATTTTTAATTTTTTAGAATGATGTAGATAATAATATGATCTACATAATACTTCAAATTCGAAGAGAAATGTTTCTGGATATTCACTTCTTATTCCATGAAAATTAGGGAGGATAGAGTGTGAGATACTTTTCATTGTATATGTTGTATCCTCATCAAGAATAGGGAATCCAAAAGGTTATGGATCTCCTCTACCTCTACCTATACCTCCTCATCTTCCACCTCCTCTATTTCCTCCTCTACCTCCTCCAATCCTAGGTTGTTCACCATTCGCATTGTGTACCTCTCCTTCTCCCTCTTGAACCATGATGAATTCCTGAGAACTAATGTAAGTATGTGGTTCTACAACAATATTTTCTAATTCTTTTGGTTCCTCTATCAATGTAGAATTTGAATGAGTTTCTTGTTCTTTCTCTTCACTGGGAACTTCTAGTTCTTGTCCTAAAATTTGTTCTCATGTTGACGATAAGAAGATTACTTATGTGGTTAGGGATATAGGATTTTATTCTTCAATTATAGCTTCGGTAAATGAAGTAGGTGAATCCCTGGGTTGCATTTCAGATCTTAAGATTTCAGGAAGTCTATGTCGGCCTCCTACGTATGAAATTTGAGTTTGAGTGGGTGATGTGGAACTTCAAGGTCGAGGTGGAGTGAGTGATGATGTGGGAATCAGACTTCTTCCTCATCCTATAAACCTACCTTTAGAATCTATTTCCCTATGCATTTCATGTTTTTATTTCTAAGACTTTTATTTACACTTCCCCGACAACGGCGCCAAAATTTTTAGTCAATTTAATGTTCTTAAATTGTAAGCATAAATTATCAACTAGAGTCAGTAAAATGATGAAGTGCAAGTGCACTATATGTGCTAGAAGTCTTTGTCGTTATAGTGATGACTGCATTTTTATTTTTTTTGAATTTTTGAATTTTTTTATTAGTGTTGAGTTCCTATGGATCAATGAGTTTTGAAGTAAATTTACTGTTAGATCAATCTATCATCTACATTAAATTTTATTCCTATTGTTAGTTTCAATTGAATTGAGTCGTAAAAAATGGTTTGTGAGATAACTCTTTTCAAAAGATATGTTAGATTAACTTATGCTTGTTTTTTTTATCAAATTGTTTTGAGATTTTATGCTGTAACGAAACATATAACTAAATCTAAATTAATTATGAAAGCATGAAATATTGTACAATTCCTAGTCTTATGAAAACATGAGATTTGAAAACTAACTGAGATTATATCAAAATGCTATTTAGAACTAAGCTTTTATTTACTGCAATTTCAACCTGGAATGTAAACGAAATAAAATAAATGAATTGAACTATATGGAAAGAATGGATTTAAAGAATGAATCTACTAAACGTAAAGACAAAGTATTGAACCATTAAACTGAGCTTGGAAATGAAAAACAAAACAGGGCATTAACCAGATTCTAACAAAGAAATAACAATGCGATTAAAATGAATTATAAATACTGGAAATAAATGACCTGGTCTGCATGCAGGGGCCCTCCGTAATGTAGTAGGTTTCCTTGAAACTAAAAACACATCAATACATGAAAAGGAGCTTCAAATTAAGAGAAAATTCTAAACAAAATACCCAGAAAAAAATAAAGATGGTGCATGCTTAATACACAGATTTTTCATGGTTTTTTAGAGTGTGTTTCAATAGTACGCAAGCTCTATGCCTACAGGTCTCTTTCGATTCCTTATATAAATTATAAACTTAAAAAACTATCATTATCTTGTCAATTTTCTATTAGGAAATAAAATCGAAAAAGTCGTGACATTCTCAAACTCTATTTTTTAGCGTTGCTACATGTTGATTGCCACCATTGATTGTGTTACTGTGTGATTTCCTTGATGAATTGGCTCAGATAATCAGGAGGAGATCCATGAAGGAATCATCCACTAACTACCCATATACTCCTTTGCTAAGATGGCGCACTGAAACCATGTTATAAATGGAGGTAGTTGTGGATCTGTGAAATAGCTGTAGAATTGTGTTAATTTTGTAGTTGAATGTAATCTTTAACAAAACAATATGGCATATTAGAAAATATGAAATATAGGACACATAAGTATTTTACCTTATCAAAATCATATGATTGTTTCCTTTATTAGGTTGATGGTGATGAGAAAAGAAGGAAAACATGGATGCAAAAGGGTGTCAAAACAAAACAATTATGGGACTCTACATGAATCATGCAAATAGGTCAAGTATTGAGTCAAATATGATTTATTAAGCCTCCACATAAAGTCAACTTTCAAGTGATCAAGTCAGCCTCAAGTCCAGTAATTAGAACCCATCAAAAGGCTATAAATACAAGGATTGAATTCATTTAGAGACATCTCACTCACACACATAAATTTAATATATTTTGCTGCATCAAGAAAAGTGTGAAGAAGAGGTCTTTTGGAGTGTGGTTTTGGGAAACCTAAAGGAGTGAATAAAATCAAAATTTTGGTGCTACTCTAGCTCTCTATCTCTCTCTCTCTCACGTGCTATAGTTTGAAAGAGTGAAATTCTCCATCATTTATTGCGTTAGTTGCTGCATCAGGCATTGCCAGTTGATGTTGCCAATTGAAGAAGAGGTCGAAGTTGATTCTGTTGGATGTTACTACCTTGAGAAGTTTCCTTGAGTTGAAATTGAACTAATAGAAGCAAGATCGAAGTATTTCCATTAAGATCGAAGTTCCATAAGCAAGGTCGAAGAAACTGCTACATAGTGCTGCTACTACTGTTGCTGATGCCAGATTGAGAAATGGTCAATCTGAAGGTTGACTTGGTGTGGAGGAAGTTTGGGTCAAGGTCTAGAGTCTCAATAATTACTATTGAAGGAAGAATTATTGACTGGGTTTTCCCCGAGAGTGGGGTTTTTCCCTGGCTGGTGGCTTACACCTGATGTCCTTAATCTATGTGAATTTACTTTGATATTTGCTTGATGAACTAATAAGAAAGTAGATATTAAGAAAATAATATGAACTAAAGAATATCACAAGTAACTAATCAAGAATAGAATAATTTTTCTGCCTTTCTGATTCTCTAACAACCTTTACTACATGATGGTAGAGGATGAGCCACTCATCCTAGTGTTGTATGTGGCCCGCCTCTTCTTGACAAGGTCATCAGGGCTCATATAGGATTGCAAGAGGAAACTGACAACATAATTTGACATGAAGGATTTGGGGTTGATGCACTATTTCCTAGGTTTGGAGGTGTGGCACCAGAAGGGCAGGGATATCTTCCTTGGTAAAGGGAGATATGCTACAAATATTTTGAAAAGATTCAGGATGCAAGATTGGAGACCCATGTCTACGCCCATGATTACCAATTTGAAGAAGATAGACACATCAAAGGACAAGGATGTTGACCCCACTTTGTATAGACAACTTATCAGTTATTTAATTTATATGGTCAACACTAGGCACATTCTGAGTGCATTGGACAACAAAGAGGCACATTTTTAGGTATTTTTGGGACACAATTGAGTATTTTTTTAGGTATACTTGAGGGGATGATGTCAAACAATTTGGATTCACATATGCATTTTGGCAGACACTTCAATGGACAGAAAAAGTACCTTTGGGTATTGCTTTAGTGTTGCATTAGAGAAATTTTGAGGTCTAAAATGGGCCTCCTAATGAATATTATTAAATAATAATGGAAATAACATAATAATTTACCTAATCAATAAGTTTGGAGGAAAAAATAAAAAACTACTCTTTTGAACTTGTATTTTCAACTTATCTCCTTATGATTTTACTCAAATTTCAAGCAGGCGGAATTGTTGGATGCAAAATTTAATGCAATCATGTTTTTTCATGTAGTTCACATTTTTTGTGTAGCAGGGTCCATCCAAAGTATGCAACATGGGCACTTTTTGGAAGCAAAATTAAATTATGCATCCAACGATTCCTCCCGCTCGAAATTTGAGTAAAATCGTAGGGAGATAAGTTGAAAATACGAGTTGAAAAAATAAAATTTATTTTTATTTTTTTATCGTTTTACCATTTTACTCCAAAAATAGTGAATCATCCCCCATGGTTGAAATAATCATATTGAATCCTATTGGTTCTTATAAAGTTTATTTTTGTTGTACATTTTTGTTTTGAGAACCATTTTAGCCTCAAAAATTCTCTAATGGATCATGGATGGTTTCTTGGTGCAGTAGGAAACAAAAGTTAGTAGCATTGAGCTCTGCAGAGGTAGAGTATATGGTAACTAGTAAAACCACATGTGAAGCTATATGGCTTGAGAAGTTGTTGGTGACCTTGTTCAAGAAGAGGATGGAGGCAACTAATGTCTACTGCGATAATCATAGTTGCATCAAGATCTCTGAAAATCCAGTGTTTCATGACAGGTTGAAACACATAAATATTCGGTGTCATTTCATCAAAGATTGTGTGCAGGGTGGAGCAGTCTATCTATAGTATGTCCCCACAAAATATTAAGTTACAAATATACTCACAAAATATCTAGGAGGAGTCAAGTTCGTATACTTTAGAGAGAAAATGGGTATAGTCGAGAACCCATTTCTATAGTAGGGAAAAATTATTTTGGATGCTTCTTAGTTGCAGTAGTTGCAGCAACAACAACAATAGTGGGAGGGAGTGTTAGTTGGGTTGCAGTGAAGATGCAAAGTTGGAAACAATGCAAGTTGTAGAAGCACATATGCAACATGTTTCAACTATAACCAGTATCAGATGAATCCGAGTTAGTGTAGTAGTTGGTGGAAAATGGGAGGAAACTACAGTTTTCATACACCAACAATGTGTATGGAGGATGATGAAAATACAGGGTGTTGTAGCAATGCAACGCTAGAGAACACCTTCCTCCTTAAGAGGGATTGTTATTTTTTGTAGGATCAGATGGTGTTGTAGTCTCAAACTTTGTGGAGAGACTAAAACACGGGAGGTCTCCAAAACCCCAAAATTGTTTATGGAAATTCCTCTTAGAGATACCTCAATTAAATTAATTGACCATCATTTAAATTTTCCTAAGTTTAACTTAGAAAAATTTGGTTAATTAATTGTAATTAATTAACAAAGGTGACAATTCTCTAGAAACTCACACAGATCGAATTTGATATTATCTCAACCATCGATTAATTTTTAATCATGGTTGTTGAGTTCTCAATTATATATTATAAGAAGAGGTCGATGGGTAGATGGAGAATACACTTGGAGAGTGAGTTTCGTTAGAAGTTCTATTTTCCAAAGAGAAACATTCTTTTGGAAGATTTCAAGCTAGAGAGGGGACATAGAGATGGAGAGGGGCAGATTCAGTGAGTCTGGAGGAAGTTTTACAATTCCAAGGAGTTAGTTACAGGAGGGTCGAGTTTCCTCAGTGGAGTTGTGCAGGGCCTATTACTGCTCAAACTAGCAAGGGTCCTAAAAGGGGATCCTATAGAGAAACTACTAGGTCACGGGGAAACAATGGAGTGATATCTCACTGTCACCTCAACTAAGGTTCTCTGCTCTTTACAGAATTTCACTGATGGGAGGAGTCCTGGTATGAGAGGAATCACAAGAGTAGATGGATCAAATATAAGATATGGGGTGATTCCTAAAGCCTATTCACAAGAGAGACTCAACTATATTACTTGCTTTCCTAAGAAGCAAGGAGATGGGCTCTCTAGGAAGGGCTAAGATGATACTTAAGCCTATGGTTTTGGAATACCCTTTGTCAATAAGCTTCCTAGGTCTAAGCATCCTTGTGAAGAAATGGACTCTATGTAATCCTTGTGGAATTTGAGTTGTAGAGTTGTACCCAAACTAGATCAAGGGTATGGATTTGATCAACCACTTATCACTAAACTGGAACCAATTGGGTTATTCAATTGTCAATCTAGTGCAACTATTTCAAACCACTTTGGATTGGAAGTTATCCCTTCCAATCGGAGAGGGCTCTCTCAAGAAAAAGGTAAGATATTCAAGAAACAAGCTTATAATGAAGATGGCTAACTCTTTTTGTGTTTTAAGCGATTTTTCAGGTGGAAGAGTGTATGAAGGCTACCATTGGGCATGGAGTCAGCTAATGGACTTCAATTACAAAAAAATGCAATTCATGGAAGCCGAGGCAATTGAGCTTATAAAATAACTTTTTTAGAAAAAACATAGTACATGAAGGAATTTGGAGCATAAAAATATGAATTTCAAGTAATCATTATTCTATTAAGTTGATAACGATGTATAAAATAGAAAGACACAAACAAATAAGCTCCAAAAGAATCTCAGGTCTAAAAGACAACTGTTGCAACTGTGTATTAGCTTAATAGAAAAAAATTACATAATAGCCTTCTCATGACCTTCCAAGCCTTTCAAACTCCAAAAATCCCTCATTTATACAGTGAGGTATCATACAAATGGTTTTCCACCTATATAGCTTCAAATTCATACCTAATAGACCTATTTCAAATAGGGTTACGTCACTTGGAGACTTCCTAGGAATATTTTCTATTTGGTAGAGTTTGAATACAAAAATGACTCTTATTTCATTAAATAGCTCAAAAAATTCCTTTAATATCCCATATCAAATGCAACCAACTAATTTTATGAGTGCACTAGACTGCCGATGTGCCATCATGCCACGTGGATGCTGAACTGGACCTCTTCCAAGCTAAACTTTAAAATTTCTACACAAATATGGCTAGTGAAGATTATGAAAACTAGGACTCAAAGATGAGTGAATAATTTCCAAACCCTGATGGATTTTCAAAAACTGAGAGAGGTTTTTATAGATGGTATTTTTCTGAAGAAAACCTCCTTCATATTTCCAAAATTTGTTTTCATTTTGTCAGAAATTGAACTTGAAGTTGACTTCTAAAATAGTCATGCACAGGAAATTTTGCAGCAAACTCCAAAATCCACCTTTTGCATAACCTTTGACCTTTCTGACTGTTGGAGGGTCTTCCTTGGGACTAATGAGGTAAAAAAATTCTCTAATCCACCTTTGTTCTGAAATTTTTGCATAAATGTTTCCTCCAGGAAACCTGCAGCGTGTTCGTAGTGAAAACTTAGCCTCAAGCGCGGAGCTCGCTACGAACTTGCCTATAGTTTCACAAAAAAATTCTCCTTCCTTTTTTATCCTCAAAAACATTTCTAAGGCCTCTATATGCCTGGTTATGATAGCATAAGGCAAAATTTCATCCAAAAATGTGTGTCCTACCATGTTTCATGGTGTAACATAAACATCTTGCACAATCATTTTAAGACCCTTTTCTTCAATTCAGCTTGTACCATCTCTATTGAACCAAACTGACATGCTCAGTTGTTGGCCAATTGATACATTGGAGTTAAGACCTTGTAAAACTGAGTTGAGATGGTGAGTTATCTAATTGATGAGTTGGCATGCTTTGTTGACTTGATGAGTTGTTATCCAAATGGACATTGACTGTTGAGTTTTCCCCCTTAAACAAATACCCAATGACATTTCTTGAACTCATTTGATGATTTAGCTACCTCCTTACATACGTTGACTGCCCCAAAAAGACTGAAATTTCATAATTCTAGAAAAACAGAGGATTAGAAATTTTTGTAGCGAATTATGACCAATTTACACTGAATTCGCTGCGGATTTTGGTAAAAGTGCCAAATTTACATGAAATGACCAATTTCACTTATGCATGAGATATTTTTTGGATTTTTATTTGACATTGATACCTATCACCTTAATGATTACCTTTAAGACCCCTACATATGTACATTTTTGAAAATTTAAAATTCAAAAGGTCCTATTCAACCCTAAGTGACTCAACCTAATTAACTTAAAACCAACCAAATTGTTATCATGGATAACACAACCAAGGAGAAACTTGACCTGATTAGGGGAGAGAAAAGGATCAAATGACAAGTTTTATTTTGAGATTTGAATGAAATGATCCAAGTGAGGACACTAGCCCAAATCCACCTAGGGAAGGAATTGGTCTTATGGATAGGGCTTGCTATATCTCGGGATTCCACAATCGGATTTTCCTCAAACTTCGAGGACCTCTAAAGGAAACCCCAACACAATAGTGGACCGAGGTGTTTGGATGGATACAAAGGAATTCGTTTGATGCCCTAGGTGACCGTCTAGGGTTAGGCGTATAATTGGGAAGAGTGAATAAAATAAAGGTAAATTTGACCACCAAGATGATGCGAGGATCAGTAACTTTCTTAGGGGGGCTTAATGGAGTCAAGATACACCTAGATCAAGGAATTTTGTGAGCTAAGGATCCCTAATTAACCTTCGCTAGCCTATTCAAGGGAAAAAACCAAGTAATTAGATATTTATACTTCAAATATGCCAAAGAGATGAAGTTTCGATGTATTTCAACCTAAGAGGTGCCTCTAGGAACATTCACCCAATCCCTCAAAGAGAAATGCATGCATTAAATCACTTATTCAAGGTCCTAGAATAATTTCACATTACATTAACCCATACAAGAATAATGATAACAATATACAAGCATTTGACAAGTAAGATAACAAGAATAGCATTAAAACTTCACTTACATGAGAGAGAGAGAGATAGAGAGAGAGAGAGAGAGTATATCCATTCATCAAATTTGCATTATAAAGAAGCTCTAAGGAAAATAACAAAAATCCAAACATCATAGTACATCAAGAAACTCCAAAAAGTTCATCCCAGCAAAAAAGTGTGAAAATATCTCAAGAGATACTAATCCAATCGAAGTGATGATGAGAGGAATAATGAGCCTCTCATAAATTTATATCATCTCTAAAGAGTTTGATTTGCCTAGTTAGGCCAAATTAAGCCCCAAATAATAAAATAATGTGCAATAATAACATTTCACTATGACAAGCCCACCAAGATAGCTGAATAACATAAAAATAAGCCTCTCAAGAGGGCACAATAATCAACATAATGAGTCATTGGGCCATTGAGAAGGCATAATGAAGTCCAAATTGTGCCATGGTGAGAGAATTAACTCCAACAAAGTGGAAAAGGGGTTTTCCCCTTGATATCCAAGAAAATCATATGCGGTGTCCCCAAGTGGGTGTTAGTCATCCATAATTTTTACTATTTGTATATGACTATATATTGGTCCTAAATTTCTAAAAACAAAATTCCCTGAATATTGTGAGTTTTAGAAATCTCACTGCCTTCATTATCCTTGTAGAACATTTTTCACTATTCTACCATTTTTCCATTCCATGGTCACCCTGCCATTCCCAAAAGACTCCTTATAGGCTTGTACCACTCATCTTCATCCTTTTTCCCACCTATGACCTCATTACTCTGCTTTTCCCTTGCCCATAACTCTACTTTTCCATCTAGGGTTACCTGTAGCCTAACTCATTCCCATGATCCACCAGTTCCTCAAGCATTGATAGTCTCAACACTATCTCTATAAGCTCTTTAGATAAATCAAGTACATTGGATTTTGGATCTTCAATACACCACTTTGTCAATACTATGTTTTTACACTTGAAGACTCCAAGCCAATTTTCAGTCAAAGACCAGGTCAAAGAGCCATCTCATTAGGAAAATTAGGGTTTCATATGGTTGCAAATTCATCATTGGTGTTTCAAACATTGTTTCTCTTTGTTAGAATCTGGTTTACAGGTATCAAAATAATGAGACATGGTTACTCAATAAAAGGTATAAAGGTTTCCCAAGAAGACTATCTATTAATTTTCAGAGTTTGCACTGGAGGAAAATAGACAAACTTTGACACTATTTGCAGAAGTGATAAAAGGCCTATCAGTAGAAAGGTTGGTGAGGTAGGAGGTCTCCTCCTCAATGAAGACATCCTGCAGCAAGGAAGACATGAAACATTTGTTCTTATAGGGAATTAGGGTTTTGGTCCCTTGAACTTAATGTTCTAGCAATATGCTAAGACACTGATCAAATGGTAGAAATAGCATGAAGAAGGTGTTGAAACTGTTGCTATGACAAGATCTCCCAAAGGTGTTTAATGAGCTGTCATGACTAAATGAATAAAAGAGATAAGTTGAGTTTCAAGGCAAGAAAAAAAGGGGTTCTGAAGGTGTTACTTTGTGTGTGAATCCCAAATGGTAAAAATGAATGTGCCATGCATCAAGGAGCAAAGATATGAATATTATCAGTAAGAGAAGGTCAAGTTAGTGTTTTCAGATACATGCAGTCAGAAATGGCCAAAGAAGGTGTTGGAGCTGCTACTAGGGAAAATCCTCCCAAAGGTGTTTAATGAAATGTCAACCAAGAATAAATATTAAGTTAACTTGATGATGAAATCAAAAAATTATTTTGAAGCTGCTCTTGTGTACAAACATCACAAAATCATCATTTTTCTACAAACCCTATCCTATTTCTACAATTTGACACTTTTCGAGACTAGGCCTATGTTTTTCACTTTTGGACCCCTTTCCCTCACTCAATCCTTGAAATTCCACTTTTCCCTACTCTCTAACATCTATCCCTATCCCCCAAAATTTTCCCAAGAATTTAGACAAACCTTAACCCCTTCATTCCCCTCCCTCTACAAGGTAGTCCTAAATTCCCTGTTTTTCCTACACCAAACCCTAATTTCCTCTTCCACTAAGCTAGGGTTTGCTATGGAGAAGATGCATAGGAGAAGAGGATCCATATGGTTGGTAATATCAGAAATCATAAATCCATACCAACTCATAAACATCATGCCTCCATCATTTTCCAAGAATTCATTCCAGGAGTCAAGCCATTTGTCGCTCATAGGGCCAATTTCGCTTAAAATTGTGTTTTCGAACAAAAAAAGGTGAATTTGACAAACGTGAGAGAGGTTTTTGTCCATAATGGGTCAAATAAGAAAAATTTCCTTCATATTTTACATAGGTATCATGGTTTGGGAGAAATATCAAATTTACAGGTGCTACAAGAGGTTTGTTGCACTTCCGAAGTGACCTTGGGAAAATCAAGTTTTCTCATAGCTGGAGTGTCCAAATGGCTTGCCTGATGAGTAAAATCACAACTAGATTGGAAAATATTTCCAATGAGCTATCATGAGCTAAATTTGGAGTTGAGAAAGGCCTCCAAAATTTGCCTGCACCAGCACTCTGCATTTATGCACCAACATTCAACACTTTTTGACCAATCTTGGGAGAATCAACTTTTGACAAATCAAATCAACTCCAATCAGTAAAAAAAAGGTATATTTGGAGAGTATACAAGATAATATTTCCAACGAGCTATCATGGACCCAATTTGGACACAAAAAGGTGTTTCACCCTCAGAAACTGGCATTGCGCGTTCAACACTTGGCACTGCACGTTTTCACTTGGGCCAAGGGCGCAACGCCACTAGCGTTGCGATTTTTTTTCGAGCACTATTTTGAGAAATGAATTACATTTTTGGAATCCTTAGGCCAAGGAAATCATCCACAAAAAATTTTAGATCATTTGGAGCAGATTTGGTCCTCCAAAAGTGCCAAAAACACTCAAAAAACCACCTTTCTGCCCCGTTTTCAACGCTAGCACTGCGCCCTTAACAGTCTTGGGAAATTTGGTTTTTGAATAGGTAAATTAAGTCCAATAAGAAAATAAAGGGAATTTTTTGAAATTAGACTCGACAAGGTTTCCAACGAGCTATCACGGAGCTCATTCTGACATCGGGAAAGCCTCCAAAACTCAGTTGCAAGGTCACCTATTTTGCCGGTGCAGGCATTGCGCCCTTGGACCTCAGTGTTGTGCCCTTGCCTGCAAAGTCAACAAAAGGCACAAATTTATTGAAAATACATATTTTGAGGTTTTTTTGGAAAATCACTCCAAATTTAGGTGTTAGAAATTATTTTTCATTTATTACATTAGATATTTTGTGCCTTGGGTGTTGCGTGGTCTTAATGGACAAAATTGGCATTTATGAGGAATTTATGACTTCTAGAAACCCTATCTAGGTTTTCCACCTCCTCTTTGCTAGTTAAATACTGCATTGAGGCCTCATTGTTGGAGAGGTTGGTTGGCTGCTGGTCATTTGTTATGTTGAGCATAGGCTCTGAGTTTTTTATGAAGTTTGGCTTTGGAGCCTTGTAGATCTTTTTGGACTGAATATCAATGAGACAAGCACTTTGAAGGATTCATGAACATGGCTAATGTTGATGTCTTTCTCATTTTTTAATCATCTTATGTTTTCATTTTGTTTCATATTTCTCTTGCATTAGGACATAAATATTAGCTTAAGGTATGCTGTCAAAATCTCATTAAGCCTGTCTGCTTCTTTTGCTTCCATGTTTTCCTCTGCTAGGTCAGTTTAGAGAATTCTTAGTTGCTCTCTAATCCCACTCAGCTTGTTAATGTAAATAATTATTTAATCAATTCAGTGCCAAAGAGGTTATGGTTAGCCTTGCCCTTTGGAATCACTTAAACATTGTTTTTGAGGTCTTTACTTCGAAGTATTGCTGATTAGGTTTAGCCGAAGAGGTTTATGATTTTCCATGCCCTTATGTTCATCTTAAATGGTTGCTTTGAAGGTCTTTATAGTGTGATTAAGGAATATTAGGAGTTCCCTACTTATTGATCATCAGTATTGTTTATCTTGCATGTTTTTTTTCTCTGAAGTTAGATAGCTAGAGAGGTTAGGATTTCCCTACTCTCTAGGTTTTACTAGATTGTTGTATTAATGTTTGCTTGCTAGGGTTTGGTCAAAGAAGTATGGTATGCCCTGTCTTTGGTTATTTATTTATTCATAGCGATCTCATAGTCCCTTCTTGTTAAAGTATTTGACAAAGGATTCTTAACTGCCCTTTGCACCTACTTTGTTCACAATTTAATGTTCACTTCACTCACCTAAGCCTTGAAGATCCATTTAGCTTTGTTATACTTGTCCTCTGAAGCATCCTTGACCTATTTTTTACCTTTCAAGACCTTCTGTAGACTCCATATCCCAATGGTCTCAACTTCTCTTACTATTTATGTTCTACTTGACAATCCACACAACCTACCTAACCAAACAAACAAACAAACAAACCCTAATCCTCATAACCAGCCTAAAATCAATCAAGTTCACATCCTTTACACAAACATAGAGAGAGCCATCTCTGAGTCCAGGAAGGATAGGTCCTAGGACTCCAAAGACTGGTTTGATGTTACCCCTTTACATTTGGTCTTGCCTATCTAACAAATTACGAGGACCTAACAATGAGTGTGGGGGCCCTATGACATCCTCATGGGTCTTGAAGTGGATCGATAATTCCTGTAGACCATCTGTAAGGGCTAGTATGATGACATAAGCCCTCCCTTTATCTCCCATAGTGAGACACATCCTCATCTGGACCCTGGAACTTATTCCAAGTGCGTGGTACAAGTGTGGATCTGGTTTTGCATGGTGGTCTACGTGTATAAAAAAGGTGGAATATGAGCAATTAGTGAATAGTGTTGGGGATCTATGAAGTACTCTCTACTATGGTGGAGGTCCATGGCTGTCAACGCTCACCCTACAAGTGCCCATGTGGTCATATAGAGGGCTTGGACTCCGTATAGGGAAACCAAACCCCGAATGGAGACCCACCTACAATCCTGCATAAGATCCAGTGCATCCCCTTGCCCTACAATACAAAAAATCATTAGAGTAATCAAGTAAAAGAGCTTTAAAAACATGGAATAAAGTGGGAAATTCATGGTGATATGCCCTTCTATAGTGGACTTTGGAATGTGCAGGTGTCTCTAAGATAAATAAAGGGGTTAACCAAGGACACTATTAGGTGGTTTGAACCTTTAAAGGGGGTGACATGTCCATGGTATAGCCATCAATGGGTAGGTGGCATATGATATAGTGATGGAACAGAGTGGGGATCAGGGGAAGGAGCTAGGCCACATGTCATGGTACAAGGGTAGTTATAGTGAGGGAATCCCACACTTGGATATATGAGTTTAGGAGGGAGAAAATCGTGGTACATGAGTCACCCCTACATTTTTTTTCCACCCTTCTTCATATGCCTTTTTCCTTTGATTAATTTTTCTTTATAACTGCTCAGGGCTCTAGGGGATGAGAGCATGATGTACATGATATAGCAGTAGGTACCCATTTTTAAGGTGGGGCATTTCATTGCCCACCAGTGGTTGGGAAAATCATGGGTTTATTAATGTGGAGGGGCCTCATCTAAGGCCCATAGGAACCAGGGTAATGGCCATAGATAAAGGGTAGAGATTATGTTTGGATTTTTCCCACATGCTAAATTTCTACATCCCAACCATATTATGAATTTTTTGGTACATTTCCTATTGAGAATGGAAAAATTATGATTTTTCTTTTCTTTTTAGCCACATCAACCTCTGAGGCATCATTCCAGGCCCAACCCAGAGTGTGGACAAGGGGATGGGGAGGCTAACCCTATGTGGACCCGGATGGGAGAAGTGATTAATAGGGTTAAAATGATCAGAGAGTAGTGATGTATATGGTTTTGTGAAATATAACCACCCAACCAAAATCAGGATCTCCCATGTAGTGTCAACCCTAAAGGTAGTGGCCAGTAAAGGAGATCCCACGAGACTAGGAGACAAGACTAACCACCAAATCGGCCAAACGAGACAAGAGTAAAGACCTAGCCCACTCTTTCCCCCAAATCCCCCCCACCAATCTATCCCCAGAAGTGACAATGATAAGTAAGAAAAAATTCTTAAATACACCAATGAAAATCCATACCTTCGAGGTCGGGATGCCCACCTTCAAACATACGATCATAATAGATGGGCGAGGGATCACACTAGGTGGAGATAATGGAACATCGATCCATCTAGTAGATGTAAGGGGATGTTGGTTGTTGGTTGAGGAATATCTATGAGAAAATTTTCTCCTATGCATACTACGAACATGTAGTGGGTAACAGGGCCTACGCAAAAGCTTCAAAGGTAGAGTTCAATTTGGTCAGATAGAGGGTTGATTCAGTTGTTGGAGGTTGGGATAATTTCTGGACGGGACAAAGATTCATTCTTAGATGATGATTTGGGTAGATGACTTGATCATTTGCAAATTCCAGGCAGAGCATTCAAGAGCCTGCGTAGGGGTGACACAGAGGTTGACATAGGGGTTTAAGCAGCCCAATTTTTGCCAGCATTTGGAGCTAGATCAGTGTCGGGTGAGACAAAATTTGTCTCACTATTTTTTGTGGCCATTTTATATGATAAAGGATTGCTATTTTATGCATCCAATTGTACTCATAATTTCTCACTGATGCTTAATAATAAATCCCTCATCTGTTGCACTGAATTTCTAGGATTAGATTTTTCTAGGGACAATTATCCAAAAATAACTGTGTTAAAATTATTTTGTGTGTTATCATTTCTCAGTTTCCAGAATTTTATTTTCCGCAACGTTTTTATGGTGAAAATTGCAGGTGTGATTTTATTCTTTGTTTATCGTAGCAAATAAACTGCATAATTAAATTTACAGTTAGAAGAATATTTTCCAGTTGCTGCAATAGTTGAAATTTTCACACTTAAGAGAGTGAGCTAGTGTGTACAACTCTCAATGGTTTCACCAGGGAGTGGAAAACTTTCGTTCAAGGTATCATTGGATGAGATAATCTACTTGGTTGGGATCAATTGTGGGTTAATTTCACATAGGAAGAGATGATGCTTTCTCTAGTTGAGAGCAATATCAGCGATAATAGTAGTAAAGGATTGAAGGGTCTGAAGGATGAGGAGAATGTAGCCCTTGCATAAAAGGGGAAGGAAAAGAAAGGTCCCAGTAAGGGACAAGGACCAAAAGGAGGAAAAAAAAAAAAAAAAAATTTCGAAGACTGAGTTCTTTAGATGTGGTGAGTTTGGTCAATACAATACCTAGTGTCCAAAGAAGAAAAAAGACAAGAAGGAGAAGCAGGAGTAGGCAACAACTTCAACGAAGAGTCATAATTTGTCTTCTAGGATGGATGATGAATTCACTTTGTATGCATTTATACCTCCTGGAGATAGGTGGGGAGATATTGAGTTCTAAAGTTGCATAGATTTGGGCAAGATCCATTGATCATCACGCTTACGACAGGGGACCACAACATTTCAATAGAAGATGGATCAGTGTTTAGCATGGCGCACTCAGATTCTTGAAAGAAAGTTGCAACACTAGTTATAGTTAGATATTGAGGGGTGCAGAAGCAATTGCGTGCAAAAAAATTACTCAGTAAGTGCAGAGACTATTTGCATCCAAATATTTGGGAGATAGATGTAGAGCCAGTATCGGGACATAGTTGACTCAAATATTTGTTCTCAATTGCAATAGTTGCAGAAACATGAGATTAGTTGTAGCACATAGAAGAGTTGGTGGCAGTGAAAGAGGCACAGTGCAATGTCAACAGTAGCACAGATACAGTATGGTTCAACTACAACATGGCAGATGAATCATAGTATGCGTAGTGGTAGATTGTCACATTTGTCATACATCAGCAGCGTGAGTGAAGATGTTCTAGGAGAGAGCACCTTCCTCGCTAAGAGGGGGTGTTAGTTTTTGTAGCATATAACGGGTGTTCTACTCTCAAATTTGGGCAGAGAGGCTAAGAAACACAAGATCTCTAGAACCTAGAAAACTTTTCAGGAAAAAAGACCGAGAGAAAACTCAATTAAATTAATTGATTGATAATTAAAAAATTCGTAAGTCTAACCTAGGGAAATAGATTAATTAAAGGATATTAATTGAGAAAAGTGAGAGTTCTCTAGAAACTCACACAAATTGAGTTTGAGATGATCTTAGTTGTTTATGGAGATATAATCATGGTTGTTGGTTCACCAACGAGAGATTATAAGAGCAAGACGATGGGGTGGGAGAAGTCATATCGAACTAGTCAGTGATCTAGGAAGATCAAATTTCTCAGAGTGCATAGATTTAGCCAAGAAGAGAATTCAAGCCAAAGATTAGTAGTAGAGGCAAAGGACCAACAACAGGGTGATCCGATGGAGGTTTCCAGTGATGGAAGAGTTATTCAAAGGAGGTCGAAGTTTTTCCACAAGAGATTGTGTAGGGGCCTACACATGTCCTCAAGAAGGCAGTTTGATTTAGCCACAGGGAAGTTCGATTCAGGTGCCATAGGTCAAGATAATATTCTAGAGGGTTGTAGAATCACTTCTAGAGGCACTAGTAGGGGTTTCATAGAATCCTGCACAGGGGTGTTCTGGGTGCTAGTTCAAGTGGCTAGATTGTTTCCGGATTTCTTGTGGAGAAAGGAAATATTCCCTTAATAATTTTGCCAATATTTTCTCAATAGAGGATTGCCAATTTGGAATGCATATTCGTACTCATAATTTGTTGTTGAAGAATAATAATAAAACCCTCATCTATTGCACTAGTTTTCCCACATTTGGTTTTTTCGGCGACGTTTGTCCAATAATAATGATATCAATTTTATTGTGTATGTGTGCTCTATTTTCTCAGTTTTCAGTTTTATTTTCCGCAATAGTTTTATGGTGAAGAAATTGCAGTGATTTATTTTTTATTTTGTTGTAACAAAATAAAATGCATAATTAATGATTTATAAGAATAAATTCCATTTGTTGCATTTCAAGGAATTTTCACAGTGCTAGCCCTCACATGTCTCAAAGGGTAAGACAAACCTCATCTAGGCCTCATATCAGCTACCAAACCATGTGATCACTGCTAATGTGGTTGGGGCACATTGGTCCAAGTGCATCATCACATGATTAATATGGGGCAAAGTGCAGGCTGTTGAGGGTGTTGTAGGTTTCGATGGAGTGGAATGATGTTCTACAAGTAATTGAAGTCCCATGGCTCTCAATGCTTCACCTGTAGGGTGTCATATGCTCCTCTAGTGGACTTGGGCCCTAATTAAGTTGCCCAATGATCTGAAAATGAAAGTATTTGTTTTTTTGTTCAAAGTATTCATTTCCATTAAATTAAGTGTGCAAAGTGTTTGGATAGTCTTGCAAGTGAAACAAAGTGTTTTTGATAACTGTTTATGAATTTTGGTGTGAGGGAGTGTTGTTTTAATTTAATGTTTAACAACTTTAATATGAATAAAACAGCAGAATAACTTCACCATAAACACACATCAATGTGATGAGGCATTTCACCCCTCCTGGGCTACATCTGTCGGGTCCAAGGCTCCCAATGGGCATGTCCTTGATATATTATGATGCTTAAATTGGTAATACAGTGCGAAAAAGGCCTAAACAGACCAAACCAGCTGTGAAAACGAATTCATAACATAGAAAGAAGCTAAGAATGACTCTGATTTCACCTAAAACAGTGAAGTGTAGTCCAATGCAACTCCATATCCCTTAAGGCCCTGATGGCTCCCCAAGCTTCTCTGAAGTAAAAATCGCTGAAAGACACCTCTGTTGGCTCTAAAAGCTATTCCAATGGCTCCAAAATGCTGAAAATACCCGAAATAAAAAAACATGTTTCTCCAGAAGGTTCAATAAATCAGAAGTTATGACCAAAAGAAGTTTTGTCCAGTTTTGCCTAAAAAACCTCCACTAACTTTGGAGTAACTAGAGTTAGCTCCACCAAAATAGTATTTACCGCTGGAATTGGGGGCTCCACTCCAGTTTTAGCACGCGGTTTGTTCGGCATTAAATGTCAAGGCTCCGATGGTCACATGCTAACCGCAATTGTCAGAGCTTTTAACGTTAACCAACCGCGTTTATATCGTGGCATTAAACTTTTCATAAACTCGCGCCGCAACACATGTGAACATGACCACTTGACCACAACAGTTGGGGCCTATGGGCCATGGTTCTGGGCCCATGGTCCCGTGTATAGGGGGCTGGCCCCCTTTTTCCACCAACCATACGTTTGATAAACTTTATATTTGTAATGTGACCTATGGATGGTAAGAACCATCACGAGCCCGGGCGGTTAGGCCTTGGGGATACCACCCGACCGACCCGTGGTCGAATCCTGCCAACTTGCAAATAATTTTACCACACAAAATCTTCACCGGCCTAGGGCCACGTGGTGACCTTCGGGCAAGCCACGTGGCACCCATTGATTGGCCACCAAATATCCATTCAAACCAATATCCAATCCTCAAATGACAAGTGTTGAGCTATGATAGGCTGTTGATGGAATATTCTATGGAATATTCTCAAAATATTATGTGGAATATTCTTTTTTTAATATTTTTTAAAATCAAAGTCAACCCTGGTCAAACTGGACTTTTGAAGGAAATTTTGAATTTCAAACTTGAATAAATTTCACATACAGTGTCGGATTTGAGTGTCGTTCGAGGCACCAGGATCATATCGATGAGGAATATCCAGTCATTCTAGTTTCAACCAATTCTGAGAAGTTCCAATTTTGAGCATTTTCTTCACTTAGGACATGATCACCTGATCACACCTTCCCATTGGGAAGCTTTTGGACCCCAAAAGCCTTCAATTACCTGTTAATAAGATGAGGGTATAGGTCCCTCACCTTTTCCACCTCAATCCACTTTTCCTTACTTGGTTTGCTGCCTTTAAGACCAACTCGAGCATAATCAACATTTCCCCTCCTTGAAGTGTGTGTCCTTCTGTCAAGGATAGCATCTTCTTTCAACTCATCCAAAAATTCTGGAAATAAATCCTCAGATGGATGGCAGATGAATGTCACTTTCATAATCAACAATTAAATGAGGCTCATACAAACGTAAATTTTCCACATTCACAATAGAATACATTTGCATGTATGAAGGCAAATCTAATTGAAAAGCATTATTTCCAACTTGTTTAAGGATCTTGAATGGACCATAACGAATAGGCTTCAGCTTTTTACCTTCTCCTTGCATTCTTTCCTTACTAATATGCAACCATACCTCATCCCCTTCTTGAAACTTATGATCAATTATGTGCTTATCATGCCTCTCCTTGTACTTGCCTTGACTTTTTTCAAGCTGCTCTTGAACTTGCTAATGTATGAGCTGAATTATTTCAATGAACATGCGAGCTTTGTCAATGTCACTATGCCCATCAATGGCCACATCCTTCTCAAGAATGAAATATAAAGGTGACTTAGGCAAATACCCAAAACAAGCTTCAAAAGGTGAAGTATTTGTAGAAGAGTGCTTGGCTCGGTTGTAAGCATGTTGAATGTAATGCAAGTGCTCATCCCAAAGCTTGGGATGCTTGCTGCAATAACCTCTCAAAATATGTACAATGGTTATGCTCACTACCTATGTTTGGCCATCTGTTTGCGGATGGAAAGCAGTACTCTTCTTCAACTTGGTGTCCATCATCTTCCATAAATTGGACCAAAAGTTCCACACAAATTTGGAATCCCTGTCACTAACAATAGAAGTAGGAAATCCATAATGAACCCATACATGTTGAAAATATAAATCAGCAGTTTGTTCAGCAGTTATAGTTTTCTTACATGACATAAGAATACACATCTTGCTGAAATGATCAACTACCACATAAAGATCATCATGCTACTTTCTAGATAATGGTAGCCCTCCAACAAAATCCATAGAAACACTTTCCCATGGTCTAGAAGGTACCGGCAATGGCGTATATAAACCAAGCTTCCTATTTCTAGGCTTGCTTGTAGCACATAATGAAAAAACTCTAATGAAACGTGAAACATTATCTACCATGTGAGGCCAATAACAATACCTCTATAAATGTGCCACCGTTTTGCTTACCCCGAAATGTCCAGCTATTTGAGAAGAATGAGCTTCTCTCATGATGCTTAGTCTCTCCCCCTGTGGTATACATCACTTGCCCATATGAAACAACAAATTATTATGCAAATGATAATCATTCTCCTCAACATGATTCCCTTCACTCAAGTTAGCATACACATCCTTAAAATCATCATCTGATGCATATTGTTCTATGTATCTCTCATGTACAATAGAATCATTCTTAAGTAAAGTACTAGCACTAATTATAGGCCTTGAAAGCATATCAACAACATTATTATAAATACCTTTCTTGTACCTTATTACCAAGTGAAATTGTTGTAGGAAGCCCATCCATATGAAATGTCATGACTGCTACAATTTACTTTGTGATTGCAAGTACTGTAAAGGCTGATGGTCGATATGAACAATTGTTTCTTTGCCCATAAAATAGTGTTTCCATTTTTTGACACTTTGTACCAACACATACAACTCTTTATCATATGTAGGATAATTAACAACAGCACCATTAAATGTCTCAGAATGAAATGCAACAGGCTTACCATGTTGTAAGAGAACTGCACCCATGGCATAATCACTAGCATCTGTCTAAATCTCGAATGGTTGTCTCAAGTCTAGTAATGCAAGGATTGGAGCTGAACTTATCTTCTCTTTCAAAGACTCAAAAGCTTTCTATTGCTTACCTCCCCATTGGAAAGCACGCTTCACACTAGTCACTGCATGTATAGGAGCTGCTATGGTAGAGAAGTTAGAAATAAACTTCCTCCAATACTGAGCTGCACCCAAAAAACTTCTTACCTCTGTAATGGATTTGGGAGTAGGCCAATTCACAATGGCTTCTACTTTGGAAGGATCAATTCTCAAAGCACCTCCTCCTACTATGTGTCCCAAATAAACCAAAGAAGTCTTTCCAAATTCACACTTTGACATTTTAAGAAATAATTGATTTTTCTTCAAAATATCAAGTACTTTCTTAACATGCATGACATTATCTTCTCTAGTCTTGTTGAAAATTAAGATGTCATCTAAGTAGACAATAAGGAAATCAACAATAAAATGACGTAAGACATCATCCATTACCCGCATGAAAGTTGCAGGTGCATTGCATAAACCAAACGACATAACAAGCCACTCAAAGAGTCCCTGTTTGGTTTTAAATGTTGCCTTCCAAATGTCACTTTCTGCAATTCTAACTTGATGATAACCACTACGTAATTCTAACTTAGTGAAATATTTAGCATCTTTCAGCTGATCCAAAAAATAATCTATCCTTGGAAGTGGGTAACGATCCTTTACCATTATTTTGTACAATGCCCTGAAGTCCACACACATGTGCCAAGTTCCATCTTTCTTTGGAATCAACACTATCAGTGACCCACATGGCGAAGTGCTTGGTCTTATGAATCCTTTGTCCAACAAGTCTTTAATTTGCCTCTTGATTTCAGAATTTTCCATGATAGACAAGCGGTACATGCCGATGTTGGGAAGAGGACAATCTTGATGTAAATGGATTTCATGTTGAATCTCCCTTTTAGGACGTAAACCTGTCGGTTCCTGAAACATCTCATGATGTGCATCAACTACATCATATAAATCTGATTTAAGCTTGGAATCACAATTTTCAAATGACTCATGATTCATATCAACCTTGGGCTTAACCATAAGAAGTACAAAACTCTTACTAGAGTTTACTATCCTTTTTACCTGTCCCACATTTACCATCGCTATATTTGCCTTCTTGCGTTGTGCTCTGACAATGAACTCCTTTCCATCTTTAAAGAGATGATATTTATTTTCATGGCGATGGAATATCGCTTTTTTATCAAATAAGTAAGGACTTCCCAAAACAATTCCTGATATATCAAGCGGCACCACATCAAGTTCAACTGTGTTAATAAAGTGTGCAGTTATGGCGAATCGCAATATGCACTTTCTTGAGACTTGTAAGTTTGCATCCTTGCATATCCACCCAAGTGGATAAGGCTTTGGATGTGGAATGGTCTCAAGTTTAAGTTGTTTGACCAAGTCTTCTGATATGAGATTTGCTTGTGACCCACTGTCAAACAGTGTGTCAATTTTAGTATGTTTTGAGACTACCCTCACATGGAACAATTCAATTCTTTCTTCCTCATTAGGAGCTTGTACATGAAAGTTTGAAGTACTAGTGCTTGGCTTAGTTTCAGTTTCCTTTCCCTTCATACTTTTCAAACCCATGGCTGCAATTTTGGTTTCATCCCCTGAATCATCACCTAAATCCTGAGGTGTATTTGTAGTAGCTGCAGTTTTCTTCTTTCCTTTGTTTTTGTTAAACTGATTTCTTTTTTCAGCATGTAATTTCCAACAGTTTTTCTCTTCATGGCCCTCTCTTGAAAAATGTTTACAAATGACTTTTTCACCCTCTTGTTTGATAGATGCATTATTTTTACCTTTTCCCTTAAAGGTTTTATCTTTGTTCTTCCCTTTGAAAGGCTTGTTTCTACCCTCATCAAAAGTGTTTTTCCCTCTAGCCTCTAAATGCGTAGCTTGTACACAAACTTCGTCTAGACTAGTAGGATTGAACATAAGGACAGTGTGTTTAAGGTAAATGTGCAAACCACCTATATATTTCAGCAAAGCATCTTGACTTTGTAATTCTACCCCTAATAAGAGTGCTCTTCTCCTAAATTCTTGGGTATAGTCTTGCACATTTTGTCCCTTAAGCTGTCTAAAGTTTTGCCAATTAATTATAGCCTTTTGTAGATGAGCTAATGGATAAAATTTCTTCTTGATTGTAGTAATAAATTCAGTCCATGATAAAGTAATCTTACCATGTTTCTTAATTTCATCCTTGGTCTTGGCTTCCCACCATACCAATGTTGCTCCATCCATTCTTAGCGAGGCTAGTTGTATCTTGGTGTCGTCATCATGGAGGTTTTGAATCCTTAGATAAACTTCCAATTGTCTGATCCAATTTTCAAGTTTCTCTGCATTGATTTCACCGTTAAACATAGGAAATTCAAATTTGACATCAAGCTTTAAAAAAGGATTTTTACCAGTGGTTTTTGACTTATGAGACTGATTTACCGAAGTCGAGGAAGACAATGTAGAGGAAGAGGATGAAGATGGAGATGGTGGATCACCATTTCCTCCATGTCCTTTCTTTGACTGATCATTACTCTTCTTTCCTCCTGAGGAACCCTCTCCTTCTTTCTGGTTTTTAGACCCTTCTCCAGCAATCCTATCATTTCTTTCTCGGTATAGGATCCTTACCATTTCAGTCATATCCAAGAAAGCTTTTCGGAATACCAATTCTTCTTCCTTGGGATCCATCTCTTCAGGAGCTTCTCCTTCTCTTGAAGACATGGTTGTAGCTACTTCTAGGGCTCTTGGAGGTGGTTCTATGACCCTTCTTGGTTGTGGGTTAGTTTTTGCACTAACCAAGTTTCCTTCACCTCTCTTGAGTTTTAGCCTAGTAAGCATCAAAACTTGCAAACAAATAACTTAATCTTTGCACAAAAAAAAATTTGAGTAAAAACTCTAGCTTCTAAGGCTCTAATCCAGTGCTCTGATACCAATTGATCTAAAAATGAAAGTATTTGTTTTTTTGTTCAAAGTATTCATTTCCATTAAATTAAATGTCCAAAGTGTTTGGATAGTCTTGCAAGTGAAACAAAGTGTTTTTGATAACTGTTTATGAATTTTGGTGTGAGGGAGTGTTGTTTTAATTTACTGTTTAACAACTTTAATTTGAATAACACAACAGAATAAAATCACCATAAACACGCAACAACATGATGAGGTAGTTCACCCCTCCTGGGCTACATCTTCCGCGTCCAAGGCTCCCAATGGGAATGTCCTTGATATATTATGATGCTAATTTGGTAATACAGTGAGAAAAAGGCCTAAACAGACCAAAACAACTATGAAAATGAATTCATAACATAGAAAGAAGCTAAGAATGACTCTGATTTCACTTAAAATAGTGAAGTGTAGTCCAATGCAGCTCCATATCCCTCAAGGCCCTGATGGCTCCCCAAGCTTCTCTGAAGTAAAAATGGTTGAAAGACACCTCTGTTGGCTCTGCAACCTATTCCAATGGCTCCATAATGCTGAGAATACCTGAAATAAAAAACAAATCCGCTCCAAAAGGTTCAGTAAATCAGAAGTTATGACCAAAAGAAGTTTTGTCCATTTTTGCCTAAAAAAACTCCACTAAGTTTGGAGTAATTGGAGTTAGCTCCACCAAAATAGTATTTACCACCGGAATTGGGGGCTCCGCTCCAGTTTTAGCGCGCAGTTTTTTTGGCATTAAATGTCAAGGCTTCGGCGGTCACATGCTAACCGTAACCGTCGGAGCTTTTAACGTTAACTGATTGCATTTATACTGTGGAATTAAACTTTTCATAAACTCATGCCGCAACACATGTGAACATGACCACTTGATCGCAACCGTCGAGGTCTATGGGCCATGGTTCTGGGCCCGTGGTCTCGTGTATAGGGGGTTGGCCCCCTTTTTCTGCCAACCATACGTTTGATAAACTTTATATTCACAATGTGACCTATGGATGATAAGAACCACCACGAGCTCGGGCGGTTAGGCCTTGGGGCTGCCACCCGATCGACCCGCGGTCAAATCCTGCCAACTCGCAAATAATTTTACCACACAAAATCTTCACCGGCCTGGGGCCACGTGGCGACCTTCGGGTAGGCCACGTGGCACCCACTGATTGGCCACCAAATATCCAGTCAAACCAATATCCAATCCTAAAATGACAAGTGTCGAGCTATGATAGGCAGTTGATGGAATATTCCATGGAATATTTTGTGGAATATTCCTGGAATATTCTTTTTTTAATATTTTTTAAAATCAAAGTCAACCCTGGTCAAACTGGACTTTTGAAGGAAATTTGAATTTAAAACTTGAATAACTTTCACATACAGTGTCGGATTTGAGTGTCGTTCACGACGCCAAGATCGTATCGACGAGGCATATCCAGTCGTTCTAATTTCAACCAATTCTGAACAACTCCAATTTTGAACATTTTCTTCACTTAGGGAATGATCACCTGATCACCCAACCCATGACGAAATCCACTTTTCAATTACACATAATGTCTAGTGTTACATCTTCACCATTAGGGGTACAATTAATCATTAGTGCATCTAAGTGAACCATATTTGTTATTCAAAGGAAAATTGAGACTTCGTATGGGGCTTCTCTTCCAAATTTAGGGCTTTGATCACGTGATAGTGTTACCTGCATAGGTAGAAGTGGTTAATAAATGATCCTATTAGGTGTTCCCAACCCCTAAAGGGAAAAACATGTCCATGATACATCCTTCAATTAATAGGTGGTATATGAATGATGATGAAGAGGATGGGGACAAAGGGGTCTCAAGGATAAATGCCATGGGTACAAGGTTAACAATAATGATCGAAGTCCATATATTGGGTATATAGATGTAAGGAGGGAGAAATTGTGGATACATGAGTTTCCCTGGTCTTTTTTTTACCCTTATTTGTTTTCCTTTTTTCCTTTTCTTGTTTTTTCTTTGTATTACTGCTCAGGGATATAGGAAATGAGAGCATGTTGTGGATGATGAATAACAGTTATTACCCCCTTAAGGTGGGGTATTTCATCACCCAACAGGGGTTGGGACATGGATGAGTTCCTTTATGATGTGAGGGGAACTCAAGGGTCCTTGGAACCGGGATGATGGCCATGATAAGGGGTAGAGTTCATGTTTGGCTTTTCCCATGTGCTATATTAAATGTCCAGCCATATTTTTCATATCAAGATCTTTATTTTTATTTTATTTCTTGAGTGTGTCCATGATATTATTTTAACTATCTTTTAGCTACATAAACATTTGGGGAAACATTTCCAATCCCGACCCAAATGTCTAGAGAAGGGGAGGGGGTATGCTAGTGCCTTGTGGACCTAGAGAAGGAAAAATGTGAAAGAGGGCATGTAATGTGCGAAGAGGAGTGAAAAATGTGGAATAATAAAATGGGACCACAAGACTACCAAAATTAGGGTTTCCAAAGTAGTGATATTCCTAAATCCATAGGCCAATAGGAGAGGTTCCACGAGACTAGGATTGAAGATTAACCCCCCATTTAAGGTAAGGGAAAAAAACCACAGTCAAATTCCTTCCTTCTTCCAAGTCACCCAATAATCCATACCCAAAGTGCCAAATGAAAAGCAAGCATAAGCACCAGATTGTGCAATGAAAGACATACCTTTTGGATCAAATGTCCCACCTTCTAACATATTTTCTCGAAATATGGGTTAGGAAACATACAATTGATGTAGGGAGAGGAGATAAAATGACACATCAAATCATCTATGAGGTGGCTCTCAGGTGTTGTTGGTTGTCAACTGAAGAAGATGAATAGGAGCAAAGTCATTCTAGGGGTACCCACTTTTGTTGGCAAACATCTAGCTCCAACTGGGACATGAGCTTCATGTAATTGAAAAAGGAGGTCATGAGAACTCCAATAATCTCCTGGGATGTAGACTTGTGTCTTGCACACCATAAAACAACTCTTGGAAGCATGTGCAGTGGGCGTACTTTATTGCACATTTTTTTCATAAAATAATTAATCCATACAGAAGAGAAGAAAATCAAACCTATTCTAAGTTCAAGACTACTCTAACTGCAATCTAATCTATCATGATAACATAATATGATGATACTAGCTTTGCAAAAACGATATGCAATGCATTCTACGCTACTATGCATAACATGTAATTAATGCATGAGCTAAGTATAGTCATATATCAAATGAAAAAAACATATTTCAAGATCAATATCATTCCTCTTATCCTTATGATCAATCATAAGATAAATCCAAGAAAAATCATGACAATAATCATATGCAGGATAAGGGTGGGAGGTGGAAAAATAAGAAAGGGATACATCATGGAAGGGAGTCATGGATGAAGTTAATGAATACAATTTGCACCATTGAATCCTTTCTTGTAAATAGAGGATGGAGGACCCAACAATCAAGCTCATGAATTCCCTTTCGAGAGCCTCCTTGGTGGTGTCATGCCTTATGGTGGCTTTCCGGGCACACGGGGTATAATGAAGGGACAACTGACATAGAGGGTCCCAACAAGCAGGTTGTTCACTACAAGTACTACATTTAAAAGGAGGTAACAAATTAGGTTTACTGTCTTCAATTATCATGCAATGCGAAATGATAAGAGGATCTAAGGATGACTCAAATACACCCCCATGATCATAGGAAAGGCAAAGCAAGGTGAGGTCTCTGTCAGTATCGTCATAAATATCATAAATAAGGTCCTTATCAAAATGATGGCCATTGATCTCCCACTTTCCTTCAATTTCCAAATAATCATCAATGTCAATGTTCAAGGGGTCAATGGGATGTTCAAGGGGTCAATGGGGGCACCCTTTTCAAGGTCTTCAATAGGTACATCATTAGCAATAACATCATTGATAAAGGAAGGGCCAACCTCAACTTCACTTCCCACAGATCCATTTTCATGGTCAACGTTGTAAATTGGATCATCCTGAAAATGATGGTTTCTTCCATCCCACTTCCCCTTCTTTATATGCAAGAAATCAAAAATTTCAACCTCTAGGGAATCAATGAGGTCCCCACTTTCAAATATTTAGAAAGTATGTTATCCCATATCACTTATTGTGTTAAATAACCACCATTATCATGTTCTTCAACATGGATCAGGGACTTCATATTCTTGCTATCGTAATCAATTCCCCAATATGCAATCCAATTTTTTTCCATATAATATTCATCTGCTTTATGATCTTCTATATTTGTGGCTTCCTCAAGGTCATCCCAATTTTCCCCTAGTATATCCAACTCTAGGACCTTTGATGGATTCTTTGCATTTTTAGAAAGATGAAGGAAAATTTGGTTAATGGCCAAAATTTTGCATGCATCTTCATTAGTCATGAATTTTTACCTCCAATATTGAAAAATAAATTCAATGAAAACTTCAATGTAAACATACCCCCTTACCACCCATGGTCAGGTAGAATGAGGAAACTACTATAATGTTCTGATCTCCAATGTTCAATTATGAAAATGGGGTCTCCAAAGTTAACAATGCAAAATCAAAGTCACAACTAGAACTTATCATATGAACATAGATTCATTTCAAATCTTTGTTGGATCACATGAGATCACTTGTCACGTACCTCTACTAAATGTAACCACACTTTCCAAAACTTGATTTTAATTTCTCATACATTTTGTAAAGCGCTTTGCAAGTAAACATATCTTAAAATATTGCTATATACAAATAATTGAGTGGAATTTCTCTTCTATATGTTTTGTCAAACATTTTGTATGAGATTGAATCGGAAACATTGCACTTATTCCAATTGTAACACTGTTACACAGCAATTTGTCACTATCCCTGCAATCCCTCGCCTCGCATATTGGAGGGTCTTTCCCGTGACCTATGAACAGTGTCATCCCTCTGCAAACACCTTCCCTACATCCTTCTATACAAGAGCATCATTTCTCCTGCAGAAGACTTTCTCAAAAAGCCCATAAAAACCCATGTTTTGGCATTGCATGGGTAGCCAGTTAACCCCTCGTGCCAATGTGGAGAAAGTACACTAGAGGTCGTGCCAGCTGGCACTCTGTCCCTTTGTTGTACCCCCGCCAGCCTTTTTGGGAATGCTTTTTAACAAACTAGGGGCGGAAGTTTCCTTCAACCACCTCTAGGATGAGTTACAGGAAGTGGTTAACTGGTTCAACCACGGATCTCTCTCTTTGGGTAGTAGTTTCCTCCTCATATGGGACACTCCTAAAAGATAGGTCTCCCTTCCATGATTATAGGGATCCTAACCTCTCCCTCTCCCCCTATATAAATGAGCTTTCTCTCATCATGAAAGCTAGCTGAACAAAGAGGATTATGCAACTAAGATGCTGAACTTGGAGAACTAAGCCATAGTCGAATAAATGAGAAGGTAGATCAAGAAGGAATTCCATCAAAAGGTCCCTTATCCCATCCAAATTCCCCAACGAGCTTTGAGACGTGCTTCGCCCGAGCCCCACTAAAGGAGACCGCAACGTCAAAGCGTGGTTGTATCTCTTCTTTATACCTTAATATAAGTGACTATTGTTTGGTTCTTGTCTTGTGTTTTATCTGTATTAAATGCGATATGCTAATATTCTCTGACTGATTAGTAGATGTTGAATGGAATTAGTATATGGTATTTGGTTGTTGTTTTCTGATCTTTGTGCAGGTGTCCAAGCACAGGCAGAAGGATTGTGACTTGTCTTCAACCAAGAGCGAGTGACTCTCACCATCACTACAGGCATCGACGATAACTTTGGACAACAAGTAGGCCATATTATCACCCCCTTTTCATTCAAGTATCTAGGAACCTACACTCTAGCATGATTCCTTGTTTCTAGACCCACCCTAGGGCTAGTGGGATCACCTCTGTCCGCAGAGGGGATTTACCTGAGTAAAAATTTTGCGACTCCATTGGGGATCAATGCGAGTTTTTCTTTCGACTATTAGATCTTCTTCTCTGTCTTTTCTTGCTTAGATTGCCTTTTCTAGATTGTTTTTCCGAGTCTTAAGCCCCTGTTCAGCCCCAGAGGATCATATTTGACCTCTGTTTTTCCAAATTTTCATCTTTCCAAGGTTGGCTTGATTGGCATGGTTTTGAGCCTGACAGTTGCGCCCACTGGCGCGTGTTGCTAGTTTATCACTCGCGCCATCCCCTACTTGGTGCTGATTACAACCAGACAGTCACGCCAATTCCTGTAGGTGCTAGGGTTTTCCCTGTTTTGGAGTTTTTGGTCCATCCTAGTGTCTCTGGGTGTTTTATTAGCTTGATTTGAATGCTTTGGGTTTGTTTGTGGCTAAGATCAGCCTTCTTCCTTCAGTTTTTTTTCCATTTCTTTCAGTATCATGGCTTAGGGCTTTCTAGGGTTTTGACATGCTGAACCTCCTATAGGAGTTTGGGTTTCTTGTTTCGCGGTCACCTTCGTTATTTGCTTGATTTCATTCAGCTCCCTGGACCCGTTTTGAGTGGTTTCTTTTGGTGAAATGAGTCTTGAGTGAGTCTTGCCTCTTTCATTCAGTTTTTCTTCCTGTAGCTCCAAGCATAGCTCACATTGCTTGTATGGGTCCGTTTTGACATCTTTCTTCGATTTGAGAGATTGTGACATTGGTTTGAGTCTTTGTTTTGTTTTCTTGTGAGTTGATGGAATTATTTTTTTTCGACTCTTGCATCGACATTCTAGTGTGAAGATTCATTTTTCATGTTATTTAGTGCACTATTTTCTCTATTACATTGAAAAAATCCAAAAAAAAAAAAAATCTTACTTACATCTTTGTTTGCATTGTAGAATTGAAAAATCTTTCGCATAACTAGCATTGGGCATTCTAGGAAAGATTTATCGTTCTCATTAGTTTGCATTAGGTTCTGTAGTGAATGCCTCTGTGTGTTCTCATTTTTCTATCGCTTGAACGTTCCTAACCTTCTCGTAGATAGCTCTTCATTGAACAAAATGGTATTTTATGGCATGTAGCTTACGTTCAGGGATTTGTGAGATCCAACATTCAGTAGGACCTTGGAATTGAAACATAAATACAAGATCAACTTAAAATTTATTCAATTAACCTAAGGCAACATTGAAACTTAACACAATATTTAATGGTCTAAGCTAGAGACGTGTTTCGGCGTCTTAAAACCTAGCAGTTGTCACTCGCTGTTTGGCTTCAGACAGCGCTAGTACAAACTTGTGCTCCCCGTACCGTCGAGTATATAAAGGGAGACCCCTCTAGGATACAATCCTTTTATCCATAGGAAGCCGAGTTTGCTGCCTTGTAACCGTGATACGCCAAACACAGCATTCGGGGAGACTACCTGCACGTACGTCAAGTCCTTGGTTGATTCTTCTTTCATTTTATAACCAAGGTGTATATGGTAGTTCACGGGAACCTGGTACACCCTTTTACCTAGACTACCTGAGCAGTCATTTTTGGTCTTTACTAACTCCATAAATTTGAAAAGATCATCGAGCACTTGTCCTTTCGCGCTCGTTTCAAAATGAAAGAGACTAGAGTCATCTTTGACTGTTTCTCGACTCTTAAAACATGAAACAACAAAATTTTAGTTTCAATTTGATAAAATAAACTATCTACGACTACATGCCCTTTAAATATTGTTTACTTGGCCTGTTTTTGTTTGCCTTGGTTTTTATCCAAGAGTCTTCATTTTCGATATTTTTTCCTTTTCTGGTGTGCTACGGTCACAGTGGAGGAACCGTCAGTTTCGTCTACTAGTAGTCCTTACATAGACGATTCATATGAAACTTCTCAGATCTATGGCTCTGCCGAGCTAGAGCAGCCTATCATCCCGTCAGAGTACCCCTTTGGAGAACCAGTTGAGTTCCATTGGCCTCTTTCCAACGCTTGGTTTGGGTTTGGGCTTGGGGAACACTTTCCCCCTCTTATGTCGGGATCACCGATTTTGGCTGCCATCATACCTCCTAGCCCCCGTACTCTTTTGCAAGATCTTACGGTGGGTTCAGATATGGACTCATCTAGTCCTAATGGCAGTGAGGGAATTCCAGTTTCTGATGAAGAATACCAACTTTCCCAGAAGACATCCATCCAGACCCTGATCAATCTTCACCATTGGTGTCGCTTCTAGCTGGATATAGGTCTTTGGGTCAGATTATAGCCGGTATTGCCTGAATGGCAACATCAACTACATCAAGGGGGCCATTATTTCATCATTGGGGATATTTCCAACGACACCTGTCTCGTTGGCACCCTTTGTTACATCTGTCGCCACTAGGCCTACTGTCTGTGTGGATGCATTGGCGTTGGTCATCACCACTCAGCCGTCAGGAGTTTAGACTTCAGTAGAGACTTCAATTGCCATGGAAATTCCTGATGGCCTTTCACCAGAGGAGTATCGGCTAACTATTTAGCAGCAGAACTCCCAAACTTATCAGTCCCCTCAGGATCCTTATCAGTCCTATTTTTCTCATTATGGTGCGGATGGTACCCTGATTTATTCACTTCCATTCGAGCATGATGAGCACGGAAACCCTATATATTTGCCTGCTCCTGAGGCTTATCAGTTCATTAATGATATTATACCTACCTTGCCTGGTCAACCCTCTAACCAAAAAGGACAACCCTTTCAGGGACAACGTTCGGTTTAGCAAGGGTATGCTTTCGGCCCATAAGGACAACCCTTTTAGGGACAGCCTTCGGCCCAGCAAGGGTATGCATACGACCCACAAGGGCAACCCTTACAGGGACAACCTTTGGTCCAGCAGGGATTGTTTTATGGCCCGTAAGGGCAGCCTTACAATCCTCAAGGTCAACCTTTCCAGGCTCAGCCTCTGGTCCAATCAGGGCAACCTTAAGGACCAGCCAGGCACCCGGTATATCAACCCGGACCTTCATACGGTCCTGGGGGGGAAATCCATCCATCTCAACCTTTGGTGCAACCACAGCAGCCATATTTTCCAATTGGTCAAAATGTTGCACAGCCAGGGCCATCTCATGGTCCTGCCACAGGTCAACCTGGTCATCAAGCACAACCTGGCCCACCCCAACCATCAGGCCAACCTGCACAGCAGGGACAACCTGGTGGCCCTCATCAGTTAGGTCAACCTGTTCAACCAGGACAACCTGCACAACCTATGAACCCTGCTAAGTCGCCGCTCTATTCCATGACACAGACGAATCAACCTGTGCGCCCCACTTATCTGACTCAGCAGGGCCCTACTTATTAGCAGCCTGTTCGACCCCAAGGTGGTTATCACCCTCAAGGCCAATATCGATCGTTTTACAACCCGCCTCAAGGTTCGGCGTATTACCCTCAACCGCCTGGCTATAATTATACTCCGCAAAAAAATCCCTACGCTGCTCAATCGGGGCCCCCGTGTACTCAGAATCAGTATCCTGGTTATCAACCCCTGTATCCTGGTTCTCAGCTGCCATATCAACCAAATTATTCAGCTTATACCCTTTATGGGCCGAATCCTCTAAGACAGAACCAATGGGGGCAGAGTTATACTCAACCAGGATGGACTATGGGTACAGGTCCTTATCGAGGACTTGCACTGCCTTTTAACCCTCAATTACCTTTCCTCACCACGTTGGAGTTTCCGGATGTGTCGAAATTGAAAAATGATCCCATTCTTCATAATCCTTATTGGCCTCCCGTCCCAAAAAAGGTTCCTGGTGATTGTCCCAAGTTTGAGGGCAAGTCTGGAGAAGACCCACAAGCACACGTCATGACATACCATTTGTGGTGTTCTTCCAATTCTTGGGTGGATGAATCTATCTGGATCCATATTTTCCAACGCACTCTTACCGAAGCTGCTGCTAAGTGGTACATCGAATTGCGTTGTGGCATATTTCAATATTTCAACACTCTCGCTATGGCATTCCTTACTCATTTCTAGTTGTCGGTTCGTTACGAGGCCAGGACGCATCTCCTCACATCTTTGAAATAGGACCGGGCTACCCATATCTCAGACCACATTCATGAATGGAGACGGCATCGTCGCCTGATCAAGTTAGAAATTCCTGATTAGCTTCTTACTCATCGGTTCACTACCTCTTTTGTCAACCAGATTGCAAAAGACATCACCATGGGGGCATGTGTAACCGAGGAACTAGCCATCGCTCGTGCCCAGTACCTTGATTTAGTGTACTCTCAATCAAGCACTTTGTATGACATCTTGACTGAGGCTCCACGGCCTGGAACCTCTAAAGCATCGGCTACCCCATCAGTCAATGGTGTTATTGGTTCTGTGTCTCAGACTTCACACAAGTCTTCCAATGGGAATCAGAAATCGAATTCTTCCAATAATTTTGCTCCTCAGGCTACCCTCGATTCTGGTAAGACCTCGGAGGTCAACGCCGTTCAAGCCAATCTTGTGAACAAGACATCCAAGGGTAAAAAGAAAGGCAAAGGCAAGGCCAAAGCCGATGCCCTAAAACCAAAGTCGTCTAAACCCCGTGTTGATGATGGTTCACAACGAAAGCCGAAGCATCCCTGTCTCGTTTGTGAAGAGGATCACTACACTAAGGATTGTCCTCGACGATCCGAGGTTAGTCAACTGCTCAAAGGAACTAAGGGAAGTCCGGCGGTCCTTAAAGAACCTTTCCCATCTCAGCAGACCTAGATGGTCGATCAATCAGCACCATCTATGTCATTTGGCTCTCAAGTTTTCATGATGAATGGTTCTGCACCTGTTTCCATCGCTACTCAATCAAAGGATTATGCCGGATCACACCAAGCAGTCGAGAAAGAGGTAGTTGATGGTCCTCCTCCCCCACCTACCTTTGGTCCCCTTTAAATTTAAAGGTCCAGTGATGAACCTGTTATACGGCCACCTTCTAAAGTTGTTCTCTGAAAGTATTCTTATAATCCTAATGCCCGTGCTGCTCAGCATTACAATATTGTTGAGGATTTAGCATAGGTGCCTTCCGCGATGTCCATGCTAGAAGTGCTCCAGAGTTGTCTGTCTCAACATAAATCATTATTATCTACAATCAGTGGGATCAATCTTGCTGATTCTAGCCCTCCTAGTCCCCATACTCTTTTGCAAGATCTTACGGTGGGTTCAGATATGGACTCATCTGGTCCTAATGGTAGTGAGAGAATTCCAGTTTCTGATGAAGAATACCAACTTTTCCCAGAATACATCCATCCAGACCCTACTCAATCTTCACCATCGGTGTTGCTTCCAACTGGATATAGGTCTTTGGGTCAGATTATAGCCGGTATTGCCTGAATGGAAACATCAACTCCATCAAGGGGGCCAGTTCTTCCGTCATTGGGGATATTTCCAATGACACCTGTCTCGTTGGCACCCTTTGTTACATCTGTCCCCACTAGGCCTACTTTCTGTGTGGCTGCATTGGCATTGGTCGTCAACACTCAGCCGTCAGGAATTTAGACTTCAGTAGAGACTTCAATTGCCATGGAAATTCCTGATGGCCTTTCACCAGAGGAGTATCGGCTGGCTATTCAGCAGCAGAACTCCCAAACTTATCAGTCCCCTCAAGATCCTTATCAGTCCTATTTTTCTCATTATGGTGCGGATGGTACCCCGGTTTATTCACTTCCATTCGAGCATGATGAGAACGGAAACCCTATATATTTTCCTGCTCCTGAGGCTTATCAGTTCATTAACGGTATTATACCTACCTTGCCTAGTCAACCCTCTAAACAAAAAGTACAACCCTTTCAGGGACAACCTTCTGTTTAGCAAGGGTATGCTTTCGGCCCACAAGGACAACCCTTTCAGGGATAGCCTTCGACCCAGCAAGGGTATGCGTATGACCCACAAGGGCAACCCTTACAGGGACAACCTTCGGTCCAGCGGGGATTGTTTTATGGCCCGTAAGGGTAGCCTTACAATCCTCAAGGTCAACCTTTCCAGGCTCAGCCTCTGGTCCAATCAGAGCAACCTTAAGGATCATCCGGGCACCTATTATATCAACCCAAACCTTCATACGGTCCTGGGGGGGAAATCCATCCATCTCAACCTTTGGTGCAACCACAGCAGCCATATTTTCCAATTGGTCAAAATGTTGCACAGCCAAGGCCATCTCATGGTCCTGCCACAGGTCAACCTGTTCATCAGGAACAACCTGGCCCACCCCAACCATCAGGCCAACCTGCACAGCAGGGACAACCTGGTGGCCCTCATCAGTTAGGTCAACCTGTTCAACTAGGACAACCTGCACAACCTATTAACCCTGCTCAGTCACCTCTCTATTCCATGACGCAGATGAATCAACCTGTGTGCCCCACTTATCTGACTCAGCAGGGCCCTACTTATCAGCATCCTGTTCGACCCCAAGGTGGTTATCACCCTCAAGGCCAATATCGATCGGTTTACAACCCACCTCAAGGTTCTATGTATTACGCTCAACCGCCTGGATATAATTATACTCCGCAAAAAAATCCCTATGTTGCTCAATCGGGGCCCCCGTGTACTTAGAATCAGTATCCTGGTTATCAACCCCCGTATCCTGGTTCTCAGCTGCCATATCAACCAAATTATCTGGCTTATACCCTTTATGGTCCGAATCCTCCTAGATAGAACCAATGGGGGCAGAGTTATACTCAACCAGGATGGACTATGGGTACAGGTCCTTATCGAGGACTTGCACTACCTTTTAACCCTCAATTACCTTTCCTCACCACGTTGGAGCTGTCGGATGTGTCCAAATTGACAAATTATCCCATTCTTCATAATCCTTATTGGCCTCCGGTCCCAACAAAGGTTCCTGGTGATTGTCCCAAATTTAAGGGCAAGTCTGGAGAAGACCCACAAGCACACGTCATGACATACCATTTGTGGTGTTCTTCCAATTCTTGGGTGGATGAATATATCCGGCTCCATCTTTTCCAGTGCACTCTTACCGGAGCTGCTGCTAAATGGTACATCAAATTGCCTTGTGGCATCTTTCAAGATTTCAACACTCTCGCTATGGCATTCCTTACTCATTTCTAGTTGCCGGTTCGTTACGAGGCCAGGACACATCTCCTCACATCTTTGAAACAGGACCGGGCTGCCCATATCTCAGACCACATTCATGAATGGAGACAGCATCGTCACTTGATCAAGTTCGAAATTCCTTATCAGCTTCTTACTCATTGGTTCACTACCTCTTTTTTCAACCAGATTGTGAAAGACATCACCATGGGGGCATGTGTAACCGAGGAACTAGCCATCACTCGTGCCCAGTACCTTGATTTAGTGTACTCTCAATCAAGCACTTTGTATGACATCTTGAATGAGGCCCCACGGCTTGGAACCTCTAAAGCATCGGCTACCCCATTAGTCGACAGTGTTATTGGTTCCGTGTCTCAGACTTCACGCAAGTCTTCCAATGGGAAGCAGAAATCGAATTATTCCAATAATTTTGCTCCTCAAGCTACCCCCGATTCTGGTAAGACCTTGGAGGTCAACGCCATTCAAGCCAATCATGCGGACAAGACATCCAAGGGTAGAAAGAAAGGCAAAGGCAAGGCCAAAGCCGATGCCTTAAAACCAGAGTCGTCTAAACCCCGTGTTGATGATGGTTCACAATGAAAGCCAAAGCATCCCTGTCTCATTTGTGAAGAGGATCACTACACTAAGTATTGTCCTTGACGATCCGAGGTTAGTCAACTGCTCAAAGGCGATAAGGGAACTCTGGCGGTCCTTAAAGAACCTTTCCCATCTCAGCAGACCTAGATGGTCGATCAATCAACACCATCTGTGTCATTTGGCTCTCAAGTTTTCATGATGAATGGTGCTGCACCCGTTTCCATCGCTACTCGATCGAAGGATTATGCCGGATCACACCAAGCAGCCGAGAAAGAAGTAGTTGATGGTCCTCCTCCCCCACTTGCCTTTGGTCCCCTTGAAATTGAAAGGTCCAGTGCTGAACCTGTTATACGGCCACCTTCTAAAGTTGTTCTCTAGAAGTCTTCTTATAATCCTAACGCCCGTGCTGCTCAGCATTACAATATTGTTGATGATTTAGCATAGGCACATTTCACGATGTCCATGCTAGAAGTGCTTCAGAGTTGTCTGTCTCAACAGAAATCATTATTATCTACAATCAGTGGGATCGATCTTGCTGATTCTAGCCTTCTCTCTTTCGATCTAGTGAATTTTGTCCCCTGACTTCCGCACCAGATTGCGCTTTTTATACAAGTCGGTATCAATGGTCTCAACATCCATAGAGCCGTAGTGGACGAAGGTGCATCTACCTGCGTCATGTCATCTGCTTGCTGGAAAGCTATTGGCTCTCCAGCCTTGACTTCGTCACCCAATTCCCTTGAGGCATTCGATGGAAGGGAATCAAAACCTTTGGGTGTTCTCACTAGCCTACCGATCACATTGAAAGGAAAGAAAGTCAATGTTGAAGTAGAAGTCATTGATGCCAAACCCAATTACAATCTTCTACTTGGTCATAATTGGACTCACGCCATGATGTGCGTCCCGTCCACCCTCTTTCAACTTTTAAATTTTCCTCATGAGGGCAAAACTATTACTGTTGATCAGTTTTCGTTCTTCACCTCGTCTTCCGAGAACAACGTGCCATACGTGGATCCGATTCCTAATCCCCCTAACAGCATAGGGCCGGATCTTTTCAAACATCGCGCTCTTATGAGTATTTTTCCCTTTCCACCACCAAATACCTTTCAAGTTAATATGATCTCCCGGTCAGATGACCCATGGATCATCCCTTTACCTAAACAGGTTGATTTATTTGGAGATTCAATGCCACTTAGTCCAATCAAAATCAATTATTGTGAGCTTATAGCTGCATCTGATTCTCCCCTTCTTGAAGGTGCTCCTTTGAGCATGGCTCTCGACGTTTATTCTCAATCCCCTTGGCTCGGCGATGCCGATTCGCAGGATCCTCTGAAAGAAGTGTTTCCATCCGACAAGGCTATCATGGAAACTATGTCTCTTGAAGATCTATTATGGAGCGATGGGCATCATCGTTCCTCGTTTATGCCCTACCTCGGGGCCATGTCTGACTGTCTTGAGCGTTTTTCATCCCAAGTTCCTTCTCCGCCACTTTAGATGTCTATTTTGACTCATGAATTATTTGTGGAGGGTAACTTGGGTAACATTACTCAAATGATGCCTATCGACATTTCCGTGAAACCAGGGATTGTCGAGAACATCCATGTGGGAGTCACTTGCTCTTCCAAGGAAGTCTAAGTGTACACTAGTCTCTTTTGTGAATTTCGTGATGTTTTCGCCTAGTCTTACAAACAGATGCTTGGAATTGACCCCAGTATTGTGGTGCACGAGATTCCCACCTACCCAAGTGCGAAGCCTTTTTGCCAGCATCTTCGTCCCGTGCATCCTCGAAAAGTCGCCGCTATCAAAGATGAAGTTGAAAAACTTCTTAAAGTGGGTTTCATTTATCTGATTCCCCTGACTGAATGGGTTTCTAATATTGTTCCCGTGGATAAGAAGCAGGGCACCATTCGTGTTTGTGTTGATTATCGTGATATTAATCGGGCATGTCCTAAGGATAAATATCCCACCCCGTTTATCGATCAGATCATTGAAGATTCCGCGAGGAGTGAAATCTTCTCCCTTATGGACGATTTTTCTTGCTATAACCAAATTAACATTCTCACGTCAAATCAACACAATACCTCTTTTATTTTTCCACGGGGAACGTTCTCTTATAAGAAAATCCATTTCGGCTTGAAGAATGTTGGGGCTACATTCTAGTGCGCGATGTCCTATGCTTTTCATGATATTCGACATATTGTCCAACCTTACCTGGAGGACCTTTCGGCTCATTCAGCTGCGTGGAAAGACCACCCGGAACATCTTCGTCAAATATTTATTCGTTGTAAATGCTATAACATTAGGCTCAATCTGCATAAATGCATCTTCTGCATCGACTCCAGTAGACTCTTAGGGTTTCTCGTATCTAAATATGGAATTCGCCTTGACCCTCTTAAGGTTGAGGCTATTGTCAATCTCCCCTCCCCGTCCTCGTTATACCAGCTTCAAAGTCTCCAAGGGAAAGAAAATTTCTTACGTCGTTTTATCCTGAACTACACCAAAGTAGCTAAAATATTCATGTGAATTTTAAACCAAGACGTCCCTTTCTATTGGGAGGAGATTTCTTAGCAGTCTTTTGATAGGCTTAAGACGTTGCTTGTCAACGCTCCCCTATTACATCCTCTGAATTACCATCGTTATTTCACCCTTTATCTAGATGTCTCCTTTAGTACGACCGCCATGGTATTGGTCCAAGATGATGATGACGACGGTAACGAGCATGTCGTTTACTACTTGTCTTGGAACCATCTTGACCCTGAAACACTTTACGCACATGTTGAGAAGTTAGTGTTGGTTGTGGTCCAGGCCGTCCAACGTTTTCTTCATTACATTATTTTACGCACTGGTGACCATGATTTCTTATTGTAACCCCATGACTTATATTATCTCACGGCAGTTACTGGGGGGAAAATACTTGAAGTGGACCATTATCCTCCAAGAGTTTTATTTAGATTTCATTACCGCCAAATCGAAGAAATCACTAGTTTTCGCTGATTGTATTTGTTCTCTCCCCGCCAACTCTACTCCTTCTGCCTCCGAAGATCATATTCCGAACGAAACTCTCTTCCTGATTAGCACCCTCGATCTGTGGTACGATGATATCATCGTGTACCTCCAAACATCTACTTTCAGGTTTGACTTAACAAAAGATGCTTGACGCCGCATTCGGCATCAATCGCAACCTTATCGTATTGTTGGAGATACCCTTTATCGGGTCGGAGTCGATTCAGTACTCCGCCAATGTATAACCCTCGAGGAAGCAGAGAAAGTTTTAAATGACTGCCACAATGGCGCCTGTGGTGGTCACATGTCTAGTTATGCCACTGCACAGAAAATCCTTCGTGCTGGCTATTTCTGGCCCTCCATTTTTAAGAATTTCATTGTTGCAGTACGTAAATGCCATGAGTGCCAGATTTATCAACACAAGATGCATGCACCACCTGTTCCTTTGCACCCTGTCATTACCGTTGGCCCTTTTGCCAAATGGGGCATAGATTTTATGACGTGTAACCCTCTTTCGGTCGGGGGGCATGCTTATATCATCGTTGCCGTCGATTATTTCACAAAATGGGCCGAAGCAATGCTTACACTAGCTGCGGACGGTAAGACGACAGCATAGTTAATTTTCAATCATGTTATTACTCAATTTGGTGTTCCTCAGGCCATCGTCACCAATCATGGTTCTCATTTTCGGGATTATATGATGGCGGAGCTGACATCTAAGTTGGGCCTACGTCACGACAGCTCAACGCCTTATTACCCTCAAGCTAATGGCCAGGTTGAAGCCATCAACAAAGTCTTTGTTACAATGCTTCAACAAAAAATTGGGATCTATAAATCAAATTGGCATTTCATGTTGTTCTCAGCTCTTTGGGCTTACCGAACGTTAGTTAAGAGTGTGACCGGATTTACCCCATTTCAATTGGTATACGGTCTAGAGAGATTGGATGAGACTCGTCGCTTGGCTGCCTTGGTCATCGAAGCACAGAAGAAGCGAGTCAATGCCCATTTTGACCAAACAATTTCCCCTCGTTCTTTCATCTAAGGCGATCTCATTCTCCTATAGGACCAAGCTCATGACAAGTTGGGGGCAGGAAAATTCCAACCCATGTGGCATGGGCCTTACATCGTTAAACGTGTGTTACAAAATGGGGCTTATGAGCTTATTGACTATGAAGGTTGTCCTTTTTCGCAGCCCAGAAATGGGTTGTATCTGAAAAAATATTATGCTTGAATCATTCACACGTGATATGTGTACATAGGTGATTGTTTTCATTTTGTGTGCATGCTTTGGTTTGATGTTCTTTGTGAGCATTTTTCTGCTTATTGGGTCTTGTTTGCTGTGCAGATGTCTATTTCCCCTTATGTCAGGTTCGCGGATGGTGCTTCCCACAGTACCAGGAACTTGTCTTTAGCAGCCTGGGTAATTTATGATCCTATCGGTGAGTTGATTAACTTACAAGGTATTTTCTTAGGACCAGCTACAAACAATGTCGTTGAATATAGTGCAGTTTTGGAACTATTAACCAAGGCAGTTAATCTCGGCATACACGCGTTGCTTGTGAATTTGGATTCGCAACTTGTTGTTCGTCAACTTAACAACCATTATTTGGTTCAAAACCCATGCATTTTGAGATTGTATTTTCGTATTCGTTTACTTGAAAGACATTTTTATTTCATTACATATCAACATATACCAAGATGAATGAATACATTAACAGATGCAATAGCTAACATGGTGCTAGATAGACATTTACGCAATTTATAAAAAAACATCATCATATGTACATAAACCCATGTAGAAAATAGATGTGTATATATATATCGTTTGTTTGAAACGTGTGCATCATATAAAACCCACAAAAAATAATATATGTATGTTTTAGTTACATCGTGAGACAACATGTCTCTCAAAAATGTGCAGAAATAAAGCCTAAGTGCCTAGTCAGCGTGGTTCTCATGATAGCACGTCACCGCTTGTACCAACCGCCTTAGCAAGCAGTGGATACGGCTCGACACTCCTACAGTGTGCCTTTGGTAGGCTCGAGGTACATCATCAAAATGAGCATAATATGGGACCCCATGGGTGATTCCCTCTAGGTTCTTCACTAACTCCTCATCAATGCCCTCACCTTGAGTATCAAAGTCATGAGGAGTCTGCCTCGCTATTGGAGACATACCGGCGGGACACTCTAGGCCAACATCTGCACACATATAAGAATAATTGTTAGAACATGCATATATATATATATATATATATATATATAAATTAAACTCATGAAAAGACAAAATGAGTCTTACCTAGTTCTTCATCCCAATCCTCTCCCTCCGAGAGTGGGAGGTTTGGGTCTCCGGTGAAGTTTGTGTCGGTGTAGGGACAATTCTCCACGACAATCAGTTGTCATCGGAGCCAATAAAAAAAATCTGGTCTCCAGGACATCTGTTGGCCACCCCTTGTTCTAGGCATCAATGTCACCCATCGGGCCATCCGTGACTCAGTAAGTGGTGGCTCCGGGACTATAACCTCCTAATTCTGAAATATGGGTAATCGTTCTGAGAAGAACGATACCAAGATCGACCCATACCCAAACTGCTTTAGTTTTGTATTCTTGCATTTAGTGAGCTGTCATTTGATGTTCATGGTTACAGCCTCGGCCCAGTTGAAAATGGTCGGGTTCATGCACTTTGAAGCAAGGAGTAATTGCGTCTTTGTGGCCTCATGTGGTGCCTGCGACCCCGCAACCCGCGTGATAGTGTGTAGCACTACTCTTAGTGCTAGATCAGGGAAGGTCTGGATATCCACTTTACCGCTCCCTGTTCCTTTCCGTGCCCCTGGGCACACCCTATTCATTACCATCGTCATGCTTTCCCCAAAAGGCCGGGTACCAGTCAAAATAGGGACTGTACCCCTGCGCGACAGTCCAGTGATGAAGTATACATCAGATACTTTGAGCTCAAGCTCTTGGTCCCGAAGTACAAACTTTTCCTGATCTTCATCCCAAATACTAATTAGGTACTGAAGCAACTCGGGCTGAGCCCGGAAACATGGTGTCAGGGAGAAATTTTTGAGCCCGCAGTTTCTGAGGGCATTCATGCATTGTTCATTTTCCATTTCTTGTTCATCCTCTTCACTTTTATCTCTCTCTTTCCACTCGATAACCATCTTTTTGTGCTTTTTACCTGCATGAATTGATCATAGGAACATTAGAAATGCCCTTGGGTATTAAAATTTACAGTCTATTGGTTGATTTTTCTTAAATTTAAAGCGGATTTTGGGTTGCGCGGTTGGCGCGACTATTTGACTGACAGTCGCGCCACCTGGTGTGACCCCTATGTAAAAATAGGTCGATTGGCGCGAGTCCGTGCCCAAAACCCGTGACAACTACGATGCCCTAGAATTTGAAATTCCTCCCCTAAGGGATCCCAAATGACAACTGAATGCAGTAAAATATGGCTTAAAAGATGGAAAATGGAGTCGGCTCTTACCTGAAACAGACGGAATCCAGATTGGTCCACTGGATTGTTCACAATCGTTGCCTGAATATCGCAGGAGAAATGGGTCACTCTTGCTATGCAAAGAGGTAAAAGTGAAAAGTAAATATTTTTTACCATTTATGGTCTTTTATAACTTTTAAAAATCCTAAAATAGGTTTTAGAACATATTTGTCAATATATTTTTATATTATTTTCGAGGAATACGTTTTACACGCATCTTTTTGTGTAGCGACAGGTTTTTTCACGCGTTTATGACGAAGAGATGAGTTGTATTTTATAATTTTTCAGACTTAGTAAAAACACGAAAATGTCACTACTGGAGTCATCTTTCAGCTCTTTTATGACTCTCTAAAACTAAAAAGATCGTCGAGTCACTTGTCATTTTGAATTCGTTAAATTGGCTGCGAAACGATATCTACCTAGTATATGTTTGCCCCTTTTTTGACCTAGGATAGATTATTTACGAAAAAGGAATACCTTAGCTGATCGCGACTAAGAAGTTCTCTCGGACACAGTTTTCTACCTTTTCGGATCTGAGGGAATATTTTATGAAAAGGGCCTTGCTGGAGTTTCCTTTTGCACTTTCTTTTCAAACTCTCTAAATACGAAAAGATGTCGAGTTCTTCCTTTGTCAGACTCGTTAAAAACTGATGACATCGGACTCTGTCGTCATGACGTTACTCGAGTTCCTCCTTCCTAGGGCTCGTAAAATGTACTAGGTTGGATTTTTACAAAGGACAAACTTACATCGCAAGCATATGCTATCCTCTTCAAGCTTGTTTTCAAAAATAATTAGGGTACTCACCAGAAATGGTGGGGGAAAATGGAACCAGATTGTAGTCATGTTGGCAGTATGCCACTCTTGAACATGGCACTTGTCTACATTTGTGTCGGGTTGGGGACATCTCATCTCGTTATTTTTTTGCCTTCATGGGTTTAGGTAATCTCTTTTGACCACTAATTTTCTCTTTGCCACATCACCATGACCTCAGATCCCTTAATGTCAAATATTGCCAAATCTAGTGTCGTGCCGCCAATATGTTCAAGAGAAGTTTGCCTCTAAAGTTTTCAACCTCCCTCTGATTATTTTTTGGTCTTGATTCAAAAACATCATATTCCTCTGTCTCATGTCGACGATGTGGGAAAAATTATGTCCCACCTTCGATCAAGGTCACTTCCTATTGACTTCAGCTCATTATCCAAGAAGTTGATCTAGAGACTCCCTTCAGGTACCTTGGAGCCTACATGCCTCAATGGCAGGTTCTTCACATTCGATGCAAGGTCTACATCATTGGCCTTCTATAGACTAACTCTGTGGGTGTTTGACGTCAGATCATTGTTCACACTCCATGGATTGTACCTTTGTACCTTGAGATTCATTTTCATTATTGGTGGTTTCTCTCGCGTCTATTAACAGCTTTCATGATTGGCTGGTAATCAGATGATATTCTTGCATGTTCGACTTCAGCTCACATATTCACATGCTCGAATTTGTACTATGTTCGGGTCGAGATGGAGCACAAGACCCTGGGTTTTGTCTGATAAAATCCAGGCTGCGGATTCTTTGTGGATTACTATGACTTATTATATGACTCTTTGATTGGATGGTTGCGACCATACCTAAGTCTATTTGTATATCCTTACTGCTGGATGGTTGTGTCCATACCTCGGATCTCATTGTTTATGTACTCTATTATGGATGGCTACGCCCATGCCATGTGTCGTATATCATATGTATCAATTGTATTTGTACTTTTAGGTTTTCTGACATCAGTGTTTGGGTCGAACGCGTTCTCATAAAGCATATCACCCCTCCCTCTCTCTCAAAACTCATGCTTTAGGGTGCATGTGTTACATAGCAATTTGTCACTGTCCCTGCAATCCCTCGCCCTGCATATTGGATGGTCTTTCCCGTGACCTGTGAACAGTGTCATCCCTCTACAAACACCTTCCCTACATCCTTCTATAAAAGAGCATCATTTCTCCTGTAGAAGACTTTCTAAAAAATCCCATAAAAACCCATGTTTTGGCATTGGCATGGGTAGCCAATTCACCCCTCACACCAATGTGGAGAAAGTACACTAGAGGCCGCGCTAGCTGGCACTCTGTCCCTTTTTTGTACCTGCGCCAACCCTTTTGGGAATGCTTTTTAACAAACTAGAGGCAGAAGTTTCCTTCAACCACCTCTAGGATAAGTCACAGGAAGTGGTTAACTGGTTCAACCACAGATCTCTCTCTTTGGGTATTAGTTTCCTCCTCATATGAGACAATCCTAAAAGAAAGGTCTCCCTTCCATGATTATAGGGATCCTAACCTCTCCCTCTCCCCATATATAAATGAGCTTTCTCCCATCATGAAAGCTAGCTGAACAAAGAGGATTGTGCAGCTGAGATGCTGAACTTGGAGAATTAAGCCATAGTCGAATAACTGAGAAGGTAGATCAAGAAGGAAGTCCAACGAGAGGTCCCTTATCCCATCTGAATTCCCCAAGGAGCTTTGAGACATGCTTCGCACGAGCCCCGCTGGAGGAGACCACAACGTAAAAGAATGGTTGTATCTCTTCTTTCTACCTTAATATAAGTGACTATTTTATGGTTCCCGTCTTGTGTTTTATATGTATTAAATGAAATATGATAATCTTCTCTGACTGATTAGTAGATGTTGAATGGAATTAGTATATGGTATGTGGTTGTCATTTTCTGATCTTTGTGCAGGTGTCCAGGCGCAGCAGGCGAAAGGATTGTGACTTCTCTTCGACCAGGAGTGAGCGACTCTCACCATCACTAAAGGCATCGACGATAAATTTGGACCACAGGTAGGCCATCTTATCGCCCCATTTTAATTCAAGTATCTAGGAACCTACACTCTAGCATGATTCGTTGTTTCTAGACCCACCCTAGGGCTAGTGGGATCGCCTCTGTCCGTAGAGGGGATTTACCTGAGTAACAAACACACTAAGTAAAAACATGCCACATAATCATGCCACTTTCCATTTCTTTGCATGAAAATTTTCAAATTCCTTGCATGCAAATAGGCATAGACCAGCTACAAAAATATTATCATAAACAATAGTATTCCATCCACAAAGCAACATTTTCTCCAAATAATTACTATACTATTATTTTTGCATTTAAATATTTCTTCAAACACTTGGCATGCAAACTAATGCAGTGAACTCCTTGCAATACAAATAAGCATATATCAGCTACAACAATACTATTACACAACAATACTATTGTAAGGTCCTACCTTACCTACCATCATTATTATAGAGAAATATTATATTGAATCAAAATGCTATATATATATATATATATATATATATATATATATATATATATATTGTAGGACATAAAATTTAATGCAAGGTCATATATATATTTTTATTGGTATCCTTTACACTACACCCTAAATTCTACTAACTTATCCTCAAAGCTACAAGCTTCAAGGTTTATCAAGATCCAAAATATACAACCATAATACTTGCTTCTCAAGACTAAAATCACCTTTAAAATATAAATATTTAGTAGGATGAATAAATGTCAACCTTTATGAACCAAAATTTACAATAAGCTAATTCTTCATTATGTTGTAATTAAATGTGTTCAAAAGTGACTAATTTGATTTTGTTCTAAATAACATGCTTATGTTTTATTTGATTAAAAGGATAATTCAAATTATATAGGGTTGGTATCCAATAATTAGGAATTCATATGTGAGCTAATATTGCAACAAATTACTTACCACAATTTTGACTTTTCGGTAGGACCCTTTAACTCAATGGAGTTATTACGCTAGAAACACCTTAGTTGCAAATCCTAAATTAACTTAAGCCTTTCTTTTTTTATGGAAAATTCATAAACGTAATTAGATGCAACCATTGAACATTGTGACAATCAATTTACAATCATGAAATGTACAACCATTGGGGCATTTTTTCAAACACTTACAACCATTATCTCTTTAAGGTGTTTTCAAAACAATTAGCTAAGATGAATCCAAAATTACATGACTTCATTATTTTTTGTGAGTAATGCCAATACTTGAACTCAAAATATAAGTATACTATCAACCATATTCATTTCTAAATCTATACCAATAAATGAATATAAATATTTAGGAATTTTTCACATAGCTCACAACATTGTAAGGTACAACCATTGGGGAATTTTGAAAAACAGTTGGCAGTCATAAAACAAGTTGCCATAAAGTTATTTAAATTTTTAAAGCATTATCCATTTAGAATTTAAACATAATTTCCAAGTGGTTAGCATATATTAGATTCACGAAAATCCAGTATAAAAAAACCAAATAGCAAAACAAAAAAAAAACTGATGGTTCCTACACGCAGCAACAAATCTGCAAAATAGAGCATATTTGGGAATCAATATCTGAAAACTTGATTTTAGAAATCAAATTTTGGGTGAAATGACCTATTGGCATGGATACCCCCTGAATTTGAGCTGAATCGCAACAAGGATGCCCAGAAATGCGATTCGTCGAAACAACAACAACCAAAAAGTCCTACAATCTCATTTATGACTTCTGCCAAACACACAGTATGAAAACTTATCTAGAGTTGTACAAAGAGGATGAAAAATAGAATTTAAGCCATTAAAATTTTTTCATCTAATTCATGGCGGCCTACATGCTTCATCCATTAGGACTTGTTGTCAAACAATTCAACACTATACAAGAAAATACTTCTACAACCATTAAAAAATTTCTTCACATTTGGTGTGCAACACTTCATATACATGTAAGTCTCAACAAACAACTAAAGTAGCAAAAAATATGAAACAAACTACAAAAATACACAATATAATTAGATCCACATACCTAACAGTGAATTTTTACAACTCCAAAGGGATGGATGTATGCTTCAATTCCAACAAGAGTATTCTCTAGAGCCAATATACTTACCAACTCATTATGAACCACACGATTTTCCTCCCAACCATATCCAGGAAGAACTTCTCCCCCTGGAACCCCTGAGCTGCGAAAGCTCACAGGCAGTACCAAAATACAACAATAGAGAGATATGCAAGGAGAACTAAGGAAGATAGTTTTCACTTCCTCCAAATACCACTCATGTTCAACCTCAATAGATGGAGATACTTAGTAGTTTATTAAGGATTTCAATTTTTTTTTGGAAAATTGGATACTCTCCATATCTCTACTTCTCACAATCTTCCTCAAGTCTCTTCCTTCTTGGCATCGCCCTCCTCCCTACCTTAATAGAATACATCAGACTCATATATAGGAGGAGCAACAAATTCTTGTCATAAAGTAGGAGTAATATGCATGCATTGGATTCCATTTAGAGGAGTGTAACTTATGTCATTAAGGAGAGGCATGCATCCCGTATTTAAGGAGAGTGTAATGTCTGCATTAAAGAGAGTGTAAGAGGAATATTTTATGACATGTCTTTAATGAGTGTAAGAGGAATATTTCGTTCTTTTATGAGTGCATAAAAGAGAGTGTAATGTAATATTTAAAATAGAGAGAGTTACATAGAGCCATGAGAGTCATGAAGGAGAGAGGTGTGAAGTGATTGAATAGATGAAGTTAATTTGTAGTTCTCTTTTAATAAAATATCATAGTCTCATAAAAGATAATGATAATATTAATAATATTGAGGATTAAGTCAATATTGAACTATTAGGATTGATTAATGATAAGTTAATTGAATTTCCTTCAGCTATGCTTGATTACCAATTTATGCAAGGAGATTTACTATTTTTGGAAATTCATGCTTGAGATGCTAGACATGACTTTCTATTTTTAGAAATTCATTCCATAATTGTCAGATTGAGATTTTATTTAAGGAAATTTATCCATGAGTGGTATTTTGATTTCATAGAATAGGGATTTTTCACCCCTATTTCATGAATCTCTATGCCTTAGTAGATTGAGGACTCCACGCCCTGATCTAATCCAAAGATCCAAGATTCCAAAACTTGATCTTTTTACATATTCAGGACTCCACGCCCTAAATATACAAGACTCCACGTCTTTATATTTCTTGGATTTAGGACTTCAAGTCCTAATTTACATGCTTTCTCATCTATTGTGCTTTGAAACTCTGTGTTTCTCCTTATGGTACTGCTTGTGAGCTTTTACCCATTTGATGGTTTTTTGTTAAGGCCTCACTAGAAAATTTGGCGGAAATTCCGACGGCCAATTCGTCGCTATTTCGACACATAGTCCTCGCAAGAGCGACAGTTCGAGGGCGGGAAAAACGTGGTTTACCATACCGTCGCAGTTCCGATGCACTTAAAAAGTGTCGCACTATCGACACTTTTTCCGTCGCTTCCAAACAAGCGTCTCTCTTCCGACGTTTCCCAATCCATCGCACTTCTGACCTTTGTAAACTGTCGCACTTCCGACGAAATGTGGTCCGACGTTTTGAACGTCGCTCTTCCAACGTTTGTAAACTGTCACAATTACGACGAAATGTGGTCCGGCGTTTGTAAACTGTCGCAATTTCGACGCAATGTGGTCCGACGTTTTGGACGTCGCTCTTTCGACGGTTGTAAACTGTCTCAATTCTGATGAAATGTGGTCCAACGTTTTGAACGTCACTCGTCTGACATTTTGAACGTCGCTCGTCTGACGTTTTTATACTGTCGCTCTTCCGATGTTTTTAAGCTGTCGCAATTCCAACGCTTACAAGGCGTCGGTATAGCGACGCCGGGTTCAATTTTTTTTTATAAATGAAACTTTAAAAGAGGAAAAACGTTGTTTTTAATATATTATATGAAGTAAAACAGTCAATGAAGTCATTACATTTTCACATCTAAATATTGGAACCCAAATATCCATCCAGAAAAGTGGAAGTCCCACCCCAGACAATGATAGAAAAATACCCCATGTCACATACAGGGACATGATATAAAACCCAGTAACGGTCCACATGGAGATTATCGACAACCTGAGAAAGCATCCAAATATGCCCGAGGCATCTATAAGAAAGTGAAATAGCAGTATGTAGAATAGTAAAGCAACAAATAGAGTACCGACGTCCATTGTTCCAAATACAAATTAAAGTAACCAAAATCCTTGAACAGAGAAAAACGCTAATCATGTGAGGAGTGTGATATGTCCAAAATATAAAAATACCATCAGACCATATCAATAAACCAGCAACATAGACCAACATAGCTAGTTTTGAAGGCAGAGTGATAAACATTAATCATTTTTTTTTCACAAGAGAAAAAACGTTGTTTTGAATATATTATATGAAGTAAAACAGTCCATGAAGTCATTACATTTTCACATCTGAAGATTGCAACCCAAATATCCATCCAGAAAAGTGGAAGTCCCACCCCAGACAGTGATAGAAAAATACCCCATGTCACATACAGGGACTTGATATAAAACCCAGTAACATTCCACATGGAGATTATCGACAAATCTGAGAAAGCATCCAAATATGCCCGAGGCATCTATAAGAAAGTGAAATAGCAGTATGTAGAATGGTAAAACAACAGATAGAGTACCGACGTCCATTGTTCCAAATACAAATTAAAGTACCCAAAATCCTTGAACAGAGAAAAACGCTAATCATGTGAGGAGTGTGATATGTCCAAAATATAAAAACACCATTAGACCATATCAATAAACCAGCAACATAGACCAGCATCGCTAGTTTTGAAGGCAGAGTGATAAACATTAATCATTTTTTTTTCACAAGAGAAAAAACGCTGTTTTGAATATATTATATGAAGTAAAATAGCCCATGAAGTCATTACATTTTCACATCTGAAGATTGGAACCCAAATATCCATCCAGAAAAGTGGAAGTCCCACCCCAGACAATGATAGAAAAATACTCCATGTCACATACAGGGACATGATATAAAACCCAGTAACGGTCCACATGGAGATTATCGACAATCTGAGAAAGCATCCAAATATGCCCGAGGCATCTATAAGAAAGTGAAATAGCAGTATGTAGAATAGTAAAGCAACACATAGAGTACCGACGTCCATTGTTCCAAATACAAATTAAAGTACCCAAAATCCTTGAACAGAGAAAAACGCTAATCATGTGAGGAGTGTGATATGTCCAAAATATAAAAAGACCATCAGACCATATCAATAAACCAACAACATAGACCAGCATCGTTAGTTTTGAAGGCAAAGTGATAAACATAAATCATTTTTTTTTCACAAGAGAAAAAACGTTGTTTTGAATATATTATATGAAGTAAAACATGAGAAGGGAAGTAAAGTAGGTAGGGTAGGTAGATAATGTTGCAGAATTGCATGTGATGGACAATGACTCTAAATGTGTTAATATTTACTTTCATCACAAAGTGCAAAGGTAGACACTATACTGGAAGAAATTCAAAGCAAAGCAAAGTCAAAGTTATTAACTTCCCTTCTCATCTTCCCCTAAAGATTTCACTAATTTCCCCTAAGTACTAAGGTATTTGAAAATTAGAGGGGCTCAGGGCATTTCCTTGACTTTTGGAGGGACCGGACCCTCGGCCCAATAATTGGAAAAGCCTAAGTACTTGAAGTCATTCTTCATAACATTCACTCATTTCTAAACCTATTTTCCTAAGTAAAATCCCATTTTACTAGGAAAATTATGCATTATTTCATAAAAAACACTCAAAATCACATTTTATTCCAAGTCTAAGTGATGAAGTGATTATAATGCAATTTGCTTTTAAATCTTCACTTTCTTAGTTATATCAATGTATTTTGAGTTTACATTGTCCCCTTGTCATATTAACAATGATTTTATGTATTAAATCCTTACAAAAATAACCTTCTCCTATTATATATAACTCCTTTTTATATAATATCTCCAAAAACCCATTACTAAATTTTAGCCAAAGTTATTTATTCCCACATGTTTAAATAAAAAACCCACTTTATGCCCCCTTTGGCTAAATATATTGTAATATTAAATTCCGCCCCCTATGGTAATTAGATTAATCTGATTTAATTATCATATAATAAAAGTATATTTGAAAAAATAATTAAAACATGTTTTATTACGTGTTTTAATACAAAAATAATTCTTCTCCTGTGTATTTTAATCCCCCGACTCCCTTTCCCAAGGTTAAAACTATAAACCCTTTGTAAAATCCCCAATACCTCCCTTAACTGCTAACCTTGGTTAAATCATTTCCTGATCACTTTCCTGCATTTTTATAAACAAATTGATTAATCCTCACGATTAATTAACTCCTCCAATCAGATTCCCCCCGATGAGATTAATTAACGTTTAATTGCGTCAGGCCCTCCATATTAAATCCCCGTCACTTCCACGTCCCCATCGCCGTTCGTTCAACCCATCTGAGATCAACGGTTATTAATGATATCGCTAGCCATCCGCGTCCGAACAATAATGCACGATGGCCTGACGGTTTTCAAACAGTGCCATGCCATGCGTCAATCATTCTATGGAATCGCTCGCCCTCCACCCAAAACCAATTTTCCCCAAAAGTGGTGCGATGGAAACCGCTTACCGCTTGCCTCCCATGACTCATCCTCCGTACCTGCTGACGTCATCCATTAAATAAATAAATAAAACCCCATCACCCTTTGGACTTTGTGAATAAAACAATTTTGCCCGTGTCATTTTCATTATTCTGTGAACGACCAAAGTCTCATGCAGAGAATTTCAAAAACAAACTGTCAAGCACCATCAACTGTATTTTGTTGAAGACAATTGCATACCAGTAATCTAGAGTTCGTACGCCATAGCCTGTACCTATTTAATCATTGTTCATCTCCCAAAAAACAGGTATTTACCACAATTCCCATTAAAACTCTGTAAAATCCTAGATTTTGTTTTAAATTCCGCACGAAAGACAAAAACAGAGTTCAATTTGGTCTTGTTCAATCCCCAGAATTGTAAATTGCATTCCCAAAACTTGTAATTGTGTTTGTTCTTCACAAAAACCTAAAATTCATTTCTGAATCCACAAGAACAAAAAATGGAGGTTCCAGTGGCTCTGAACGTCGCACCTTTGAATGCCCCTCACAGAGATTTAGACTATCTGCCCCTAGCATGTAGAAATTTGAATAATTTTCTGAATTATTCATCGATATTATCCTGATTACACACTATTTAAGCTTCATGCATAATACATAACCTCTTCTACAATTGATCATCAATATGTGGAAATATAAACAGTCGCATGCGCACATAAACACAATAGTCAAGCACACATATCAACACAGTATGTAATGGGGAAAGCAATAGCTGAAAACCCCCAACTATCTGTATATTATAATGATGGAGAACATGTAACAATCATAGTACAAAGCTCTCACAGCTCTCAGCACTATCTCAAAGCTACACACAAAACTAGTATGGAAAGTGAACTAGTCACAGGTTCAAATCTCCTCCACAAGTCTGCCTGCCTCTACTGCGCAATCCAAGTTGATTAATGATGAGATCCAAGTTCAAATCCCACTAGCTCCAACTGCGCAATCCTCATTGGCAATCTCCATCAATGTGTGTGCAAATCTCATGCACAGCCAATAGTCACAATTGATAGTAGACTCACCCTTTCACCCACCTCTAACACTGGTCTCCACTGAACTGTCCATGCATTGCAGTTAACTGATGTATTCTTTAGTTGATTTATGAGTTAATAATTAGTGAATTAATTAATAATTAATTCACACCACTCATCACTAGTGTATTTATCAGCTAGACTAAATACAACTAGTTCAACTAAGTTAAACCGAACACAACTCCACCAACTGTCTCATCAACTCCACCAAACTCTGCCACATGAGTTCTAACTGAAGTCAACCATGCAATAGCTCAACTAACCCTTAGGAAAAGCGTATTTCCTTCTGTTAGCTGCATGTGCCACATCCAAGCATCAAATTGAAGTGCTCCAAGAGGATAAGATAATGTTTATAGTCTAAATATTATTAAGGGTTAATAATATTTGACTGTTCTATTTTTAGCTCGACAGTCTAAAAATAGAAACCGCCCAATGTCTAAAAATAGAGGTCCATCTATTTTTACCAACTCGACCAATCATCCATAAATAACATCCTGCAACTCATAGACCATGATCCATATGTCTAAAAATAGACGTAGTCTAAAAATAGACTTTGCTCCAAAAATAGCCTGCGGGCCCACTTAGTGAAGGCGACTTCATTTCACTAAGCTCCATCATATTTTTGCATTTTCAACACTCCCTCTCAACAAGATATGGATTATCTGCAACCCCTATCCTTCCTCTGTGGAATTCGAATTTGCTCCTGGTGAGCGCCTTCGTCAAGATGTCAGCATCCTGATCCTCTGTGGGAATATATGAAAGTAACATGATTCTCCGTTGCACACAATCTCTGATATGATGGTACCTGATGTCGATGTGTTTGGATCTATCATGAAATATTGGATTAGCCGAGAGTTTAATGCAACTCTGGTTATCACAATAAATCACAGTAGGCTCCAAGTGCAACCCGAACAATCCAACAAGGATCTTCCTCATCCAAATAGCCTCGCATGCAGCCACGCTTGCTGCCATGTACTCGGCCTCTGCTGAACTGAGTGTCACGGATATCTGCTTCCTACTGTACCAAGAAACTGCTGTCGACCCAATGCTGAAAACTCCTCCAGATGTGCTCTTTCGGTCCGTTGGGCTCCCTGCCCAATCTGCATCAGTGAAGCCGGAAAGCTTCGCTCCATCCTCCTGTCTGTACCATAGACCATATCCCGATGTGCCACTAAGATAACACAATACATGCTTGCCTGCCTTCCAGAAGAGCTTGGTAGGCTTAACCATAGCTTGCGAAAGCTGGTTAATAGCATAGCATATATCGGGTCGTGTATTGACCAGATACATAAGCGACCCCACCAACTGTCGATAAACAGTGGCATCCACTACCTCCGCTGAAGTAGCATCCTCCTTCCTCCAACCTCCAGGAAGATGAGTATCAACAGGCTTGCAGCCATGCATGTTGAACTTCTCCAGTATCTCCCGGGCATACTTACCCTGAGAAACAAACAGTCCATCACTGCGCTGCCAAATTTCCAATCCCAGGAAATAATGAAGGAGGCCCAAGTCCTTCATCTCAAACTCTCTCGCAAGATCCTCCTTGCATGAAAGTATCAAAATCTCATCACCTGTCAAAATCAGATCATCTACATACAGTACAATGATCAGCAACTTCCTCCACCACAACCGGGTACAGGTTAGGATCCGCCTCACTCGAGAAACCAAGTCCTGCAACAATCGTCTTTATCCATGTGTACCAAGCACGCAGGGTGCTTGTTTCAACCTACAGGCTCTCTTGAGTCCTCCACACACTTCACCGCCTTCGAAGATCCTCAAACCTCTCGAGCCGCCCACACCTCCTCCTCAATGACTCCATTGAGGAACGCAGTCTTCACATCCATCTGATGGATGTGCCATCCCATCTGCGTTGAGAGAGCTAGGATCGTCCGTATGGAAAAGTACCTTGCGACAGGTGCAAAGGACTCCTCATAATCGATCCCCTCGATCTGTGAGAAGCCACGGGCGACAAATCTCGCCTTGTACTTCTCTACACTCCCGTGAGCCGCCTGCTTCACTTTTTAGATCCATCGCGAACCACCACTGATTTCCCCTCTGGCCTCGGGACAATCTCCCATGCACTGTTTCTGACAATCGAATCATATTCTTCCACCATGGCATCTACCCATGCGGGGTCCTCCACAGCTTCCTCGAAAGAGGATGGCTCTGTCACGACACATTTTCTCACAAGAGCCATGTATCCAGTGTACCGGCCCAGTGACTGTCTCTATCTGCGCTGTGTTGTAGGTGGTCCTACAACCTTCTCTGCATCTTGAGCCAGTCACTCAGCTTCTGTAGTGCGCTTGCGCCCTCTGATGGTTGGCGCCGCATGAGTGGTCTCTTCCACTCCATGAACTTCCTCATGTGGCTGATCCACATCCTGAAGCTCATCCTTAGGAACTAATAGCTCCTCATCTGCATGCAAGTGTGGCTCCCTCTCAAGCGAACACTGCATGGATTTCTCCTCCTGAAATTTGATATCCCGTCGCACAACAGTCTTGCGACTGTCTAGCACATACACCCGATAGTTTTGGGGCGTATCAGTGTACCCCACAAATATTCCAACCTCTCCGGTTGGATCCAGCTTCTTTCTGGCATCCTCGTCACATTCAAGTAGACAAAGGAACCAAAAATCCTCAAATGGGAAATATCGTCTTTACCAGAAAACGCCTCCTCGGGTGTACTCATGCCAAGTATCCTGTGAGGACAATGGTTCTTCACATATACTATAGTATTGCATGCCTCAGCCCACAAGTGTATGGGAAGGCCCTGATCATGCAACATCGCCCGTGCAGCACCCACGATCGTTCTGTTCTTCCACTCAGCAACCTCGTTCTGCTGTGGGTTATGGGGTGCGATGAGCTCTCTCCGAATCCCTTCTGCACTGCAAAAGTCCTTGAATTCAACAGAGATGAATTCACCACCATTGTCGCTCCTAAGAGCCTTCACATGCTTCCCCGATTCCTTCTCAACCAGCGCCTTGAACTCATAGAACTTTGAGTATGTCTCGCTCTTATTCTGCATGAAGAAGATCCATCACTTCCGAGAAAAATCATCAACAAAGATCACATAGTACTTGTTCTTTTTTGTCGAAGCTACTGAGAAAGGTCCACACACGTCTGTGTGGATTCTCTCAAGGATCGTCATGACACAACTATCCTTCTCGTGAAAGGTGGCTTTCACAAAATTTCCTAAGGTACACCCCTTGCACTGATCTGACTGCACAAGAGTGCCCTTAGGAAGCCCAGTAGAAATCTTCTGCAGTATCTTCAAATCTCCATGGTGAAGGTGGCCCAATCTCCGGTGCCACAGCTCGCCATCATCCCGGCTCACCACTCCTTCCGCCTTGCATGCCATTGTTGCACCACCATCTACATGCAATTGATAAAGGTTCTTGACTCGAACCCCTATCTTTCGGGTTTCTCCAGTTGTCTTACTGCGCAGGAAAGCCTTTCCTTCGCTGAAGACAACATTGTACCCCTTGTCTTCTAACATCGCCATAGAGATCAGATTCTTCTTCAATCCTGGAACATGCATCACATCCTTCAATACGAAGGGTTTACCAGACTCCCTCTTAAAGGAAATGGTACCGATACCGGTCGCACTGTATCTACCATCATCGCCCATCTCGATGTTCACTCCAAGATCTTTCTCATCCAGATCTGAAAACAGATCTCGATCTTCAGTCATGTGAAAAGACGCACCACTGTCCAAGAACCATACTGATCCCATCACACTTGAGACCAAGCATGCGATCAATGAAAAATCCAGCTCAAACTGTGAGGCTAAAGCCTCTCCTGCTGCAGATCCAGCAACCTGCTTATTTTTCTTCTTCTGCGGACAATTTGTGGCATATTGTCCGTGCTGGTGATAGTGAAAGCACTTCACCTTGGACATGTCCTGCTTCTTGCCTTTCACACCGGAATAAGAAGCTTTCTTGCTCTTCCCCTTCTTTGCTTTGGTAGCCAAAGCACAATTGTCTTCATCAGATGCCTTTGATGAAGATCCGTCCCTGGTATTCCGCCTTATTTCCTCTTGCACAAGATCCGACCAAAGTCGCTCCCATCTTGGCAATTTCTCTCGACCATTGAAAAAATCCTGATAGGCATGCCAACTCTTCGGAAGACCAAGGAGAGCCAAGCTCACCAATTCCTCATCATCGACAGTCACCCCCACACTTCCCAGCTCATCCCTGCATTGTATGAACTTCGTGAGGTACTTCGGCATACTGTCGCCTTTCTCCATATTTATGTGTCTGAGTTTATCCTTGAGCGCCAAATTTCTCTAGTTGCTCTTGCTTTGGAATAAATCTGTCAACGCTTTCCACATCAAGTATGGAGAAGATTTTCCATGCATGCTGAATACAATGTGATCCTTCATGCCCTCCAACAGAATTCTTCGACACTTTGCCATCTTCTTTTGCCAAGCCTCAACTTGAGCAGCATCAGTAGGCTTTGGGATCTCAACATCTATGAACTCCTTCAGCCCGTTATCATCTAATACCACCTCCATTCTGTCCTTCCATGCAACATAATTCGAACTGCCCTCAAGGGCATATTCCAGTCGCAATCCGTTGAAAGACATTTTGACTCCAGCACCAAGAAAACTGCTGCAAATTTGAATTCCAAATTCTGCTGCAAATTCGAATTCCACCAGCTCAAACTCAACTGCTTCTGGATCTGTGATAACAAATTATTTCTAGCACAGAGATTGACTGTAGGGGCATTTACTGGATATATCACCTTTCAAAGAAAGGATGGATCCAGAGGCTACCTGGCCCGTTACAGACTCTGTCTACCGAAATAATTGTAATAAATGTAATAGATCCGATGATCAATCTCGCTCTGATACCATGTAGAAATTTGAATAATTTGCTGAATTATTCATCGAGATTATCCTGATTACACACTATTTAAGCTTCATGCATAATACATAACCTCTTCTACAATTGATCATCAATATGCGGAAATAGAAACAGTCGCATTCGCACATAAACACAATAGTCAAGCACACATATCAACACAATATGTAATGGGGAAAGCAATAGCTGAAAACCCCCAACTATCTGTATATTATAATGATGGAGAACATGTAACAATCATAGTACAAAGCTCTCATAGCTCTCAGCACTATCTCAAAGCTACACACAAAACTAGTATGGAAAGTGAACTAGTCACAGGTTCAAATCTCCTCCACAAGTCTACCTGCCTCTACTGCACAATCCAAGTTGATTAATGATGAGATCCACGTTCGAATCCCACTAGCTCCAACTGCGCAATCCTCATTGGCAATCTCCATCAATGTGTGTGCAAATCTCATGCACAGCCAATAGTCACAACTGATAGTAGACTCACCCTTTCACCCACCTCTAACACTAGTCTCCACTGAACTGTCCATGCATTGCAGTTAACTGAAGTGTTCTTTAGTTGATTTATGAGTTAATATTTATGGAATTAATTAATAATTAATTCACACTACTCATCACTAGTGTATTTGTCAGTTAGACTAAATACAACTAGTTCAACTAAGTTAAACAGAACACAACTCCACCAACTGTCTCATCAACTCCACCAAACTCTGCCACATGAGTTCTAACTGAAGTCAAACATGCAATAGCTCAACTAACCCTTAGGAAAAGCGTATTTCCTTCTGTCAGCTGCATGTGCCACATCCAAGCATCAAACTGAAGTGCTCCAAGAGGATAAGATAATGTTTATAGTCTAAATATTATTAAGGGTTAATAATATTTGACTGTTCTATTTTTAGCCCGACAGTTTAAAAATAGAAACCGCCCAATGTCTAAAAATAGAGGTCCATCTATTTTTACCAACTTGACCAATCATCCATAGATAGCATCCTGCAACTCATAGACCATGATCCATATGTCTAAAAAAGACATAGTCTAAAAATAGACTTTGCGCCAAAAATAGCCTGCGGGCCCACTTAGTGAAGGCGACTTCATTTCACTAAGCTCCATCATCTTGTTGCATTTTCAACATAAGATGCATGTTCTGATTATGAGTTAGAACCGGATAAGGGGAATGAAAAATGGAATAAAATAATTGATGCAAAACCCAGTGCCACCGTTGCCACCACCAAGATCCAGAAGGAGGAACCCAAAGATCGAGAGGAGGGGGAGCGCCTCTTCCATTCCTTAATGTGGGTGAAGGGTTCTCCATTGTAATTCCTTGTCAATATCAGAAGCCAAAATAAACTCATTTCAGCAGATTTCATGAAGTGGCTCGGCCTACAGACCATAACACGCCCGCAACCATATACCATCGGGTGGCTTCACCAAGGAAGAGATACCCGCATCCGCTAGAAGTGCCGCATTCCATACAACATCAAGCCCTTCACAGATGAGGTATTGTGTGATGTTTCTCCTCTGGACAAGTCTGATATATTATTAGGCCAATCATGCTTGTGGAAGCGACATGTTGTGTATGATTCTAGGCCTCATTATGTTATTATTACTTTGGAAAATAAGTTGTACAGGATACCAGAGGTAGTATCGCATTCCTCTATCTCTTTGAGTACTGCAAAGATATGCAACACGGTTATTCCCCAAATGAGGAAATTTGTTTTCATTATGATTTTCCCACAGGGCAAGAAAAATATTGTGGTTGCAGCCTCCAAACAGGGCTCCCCTGCGTAGTTGCAGCAGATGGACAAATACGTGGAGGAATACAATGACATTTTATCCTCACCCACAGAGGTTCCTCTACATTATCAAGTCAAGCACTCCATTGATATGACCCCAGGCACGCCGCTTCCTGATGTTTCCATACCTCATGCAACCACACAGACATGATCCACACATGTACTATCTGAGGCTAATAAAGAAACCATATTTATTGAATGCATTCAACACATCCGCCAACAAGTTCATAACATATTGGACAGAGCCAATGCTAACTACAAGCAATGACATGATCAATATGGGCCATACACCATCACCAAGGTTGTATGGGACAATGCCTTCGAGCTCAGTATTCCACCTTTCCTTGGTATTCACCTAGTGTTCAATGTGAACTGCCTACGGCCCTACTTTCCACCTCTACTAGACACATCCAACATGGAAAAACAAATCACACCAACAGAGTTAAACCCACACTTCATGGAACAAGCCACCACTGATCAAATCATGGATACAAAGATCAAGAACACCCGACAACAAATGATCCAATTATATCGAGTTGTCAAATCAGGCCAACTCCTTCACCAAGGCAAGTGGCTCACCAAGGACCAAGTTTAGGAGAAGTTTCCTCATCTCATGGAGGAACTCAACGCAATGGGGACCATTTCTTCCTAAGCGGGGAGGAGTGATCCAAGTGGATATTGGTGGTCACTTGCTTATTCCACTTAGACCTCCACCATTGTTTCTTTTAGTTTATCAGTTTCCTTAATTGTAGCACAATTTAATATTTTTAACAGCTTTTCGGGCCCTGAACACGGAGCCATTTCGGAGCCTAAACAACGTTTCTTGGGAAAACCGGGAGCAACGTACCTACTACATTTTGAAAGTCGACACTTGGTTCCGACGCTTTTGACCAAATGTCGGAAATTTCCCCAATTTTTTTCCATCCCGCCTGAAACCGTCGCTATACCGACGTTTATAGAAAGGTGTCGTAATACCAACACCTAGAAAAGTGTCGCCATTGCGACGTTTGGAGGAAGACATCGCACTGGCGACACTATGGCCCAACGCGTCGCTATTGCGACGACTACAAGTGCGACACAATGTCTAAGTGTCGTAATTGCGACGTTTGGAGGCCTTCGTTGCAATAGCGACGCCTTTTCCGCCGTCGGTATAACGACACTTATATGCGCGCTAAATACAAAAACGAAACTTATATGCACGCTACATAGAAATTTTATTGTTTCGTATCCGTCGCAATAGCTATATTAACGTCTGATATCACGCGCGCATCCGCCCTCCGCTCTTGCAGAACAGCATTCGCCCTCAGCTCTTGCAGAACAGAATTTTCCCTCGGCATTCGCCCTCAGCGTTCGCCCTCAGCTCTTGCAGAACAGTATTCACCCTCAGCTCTTGCAAAATGGTAAGTTCTTACTGCAGGCCCTTCCTCCTATAGTAGGGTTGACTCTATTTGGGTTTTTTTGGTCAATTCCATTGGATTGTGTTAGGCTGTAGGGTTCTCTCTAGATGTCAAAAATCAAGATTCAATACCCTCTATTATCTTCATCACCCAATACAAGATTTAAATTTTTCCCAAAGAAACGCTTATTAATTTGGCAGCCATTATTTCTCCATGCTTTAAAAACCCTACATTTAAATGAAAACAAGCATTGCATTTCAACTACAAAAATCTATTAGTGTTCAAATGTACATGTGTGCTACATTAACGTCTGATATCACGCGCGCATTTGCCCTCCGCTCTTGCAGAACAGCATTCGCCCTCAGCATTCGCCCTGAGCTCTTGCAGAACAGCATTCGCCCTGAGCTCCTGCAGAACAGCATTCGCCCTCAGCTCTTGCAGAACAGCATTGGCCCTCAGCTCTTGCAAAATGGTAAGTTCTTACTGCAGGCCCTTCCTCCTATAGAGGGTTGACCCTACAACCTAACCAAATAGCTCCACTTGAGAAAACTTTTCATAATCTTGGGGCTGGATATACTGCAGAGCAAACAATTGTAGTTATCATTCGTGCTCCAATATATTAATATACTTTTTACATTGAACTGAAGATAGGGAAACAAGCAAATGCTAGACATCATACAATGCTTTGACATAAGAGTTTTGAGTGACATACTTGAAAAAAGAACTCATCAACTGATATTTATAATCATTTGAGTTATTCAAGTTAAACACAATGTCAAGAATCAAGATTCAATACCCTCTATTATCTTCATCACCCAATACAAGATTTAAATTTTTCCCAAAGAAACGCTTATTAAATTGGCAGCCATTATTTCTTCCTGCTTTAAAAACCCTACATTTAAATGAAAACAAGAATTGCATTTCAACTACAAAAATATATTAGTGTTCAAGTGTACATGTGTGCATCACTTGTGTAGGGTATTCCTTTTCCACTTTCACATTATCCAAGAATGTGTGCAGTATAGTTCATATTTTTTGTGATTTAGATTATCTTGAAAAAGGAAAGGTAAATTATTTCCCATGGAAAAGAAGGTTTTCCTTTTTTACTACTGGAAATGGTACAAAAAGTTCCATTTATACCCGAAACTCCTATGAAACAGGAACCAAATAAAGGCCATGTCCTCAATGGACATCATTTGGCTTTGAAAATGGCCATTGCACCGTTTGTTTCTTATATTACAGCACGATAGTTTCTTAGGTCATTTCTTGTTTCTTGAGATGAAAAACAACCAAAGAAATCGTGAAGATCCTTTTAAGAAATAAATGACCATTTCTCAATCATATCTCAACTATTTTTTATTTTATTCAGTGGTTGCTTACTTTGAGAGAAATTTGACACTTTTATAAAGAATATAACATAAAAACACAAAATGGGAAGGAATTGATGAGGTAGATGACCTTTAGTTGTTGTCAATTAAGAATTGATAATACACGATGCATGTTCTATACTACAAACTAGATTCCTTCCTGGAGTTAGGACACAGAGTATTGAATCAAAGTTGTAGTTTCAAACTTCTTGTATTGGTTCATCAATCTTGAAATTCGGACATTGCATGTCTTCATTGCTTCATGTTTGAATAATTTGCATCATATCGTACAATAGGAAATTAGGAATTATGATTATTATTACTTTATGGATATGTTAAGTTACTTTTAAGTTTGCATGGTTTAGTGTGAAATTATTCTAGTCCCCAAACACATATAATCAAGGAATTATAACGTGATTTCAAACATTAAATATCAACAAAATCGTTTAAAGGATGTTGAAAGGAAAAAGGTGATGGAAAATAGAAAGTGCCTTACTTAAATTCTCTAAGGATTTTTCAATAGTTGCTCCAAAAGCTTCACTTCAAGGCCCTTCAAGATCGTCTCCAACAATGCTATACCATCAGCTTCAACAATGTTGCTCCAAAAATGTCCTCAAGGTCTTCACAACAAGTTTACTAGAAGTTGCTCCAACAATATATTCAATAAGGTCTTCATTGTCAACTCGTCTCTTGTTTGGGTGCCTTAATGTGCAATGACATGTTTCCAGGACTGAATTCAATGCAAGGCATATTTGAAACTCTAACTTTGTCGTCAGGTGTCTTATTAGAAATTATTTCAGTTTTCATTTTGTGTTTTTAAGTTAGATATTGTTTTCAAGTTTTTACATTTATAATTTTATTGCAATGTGGCAGACTGATGAGAGCAGTGCAGGAACAACCCAGAGACGGGATGATCACGGAAAGAGGCCAGCGGAAGAACATGTAAAGTGCCAGCATTGTTCTATCTTCAGGTATTTTAGTTATTTACATAATTGAAATAATATTAATTTTGTTCAAATATGCAGACACCTAGCCATGGTACGCCTGATGATTCCCTCTTTGATGAAGAGCTTTCTTCATCCCTATCTCCAGTGTTCTTGTTGCGAAAAAAGGCACGATATGCAAGGTCAGAATTTAATACTTTGATAGACGCGCCTCAAACACCTGAAACAAAAGAGAAGATAAAACAACTTATGAGCCGGCTAGAAAGATATCAGGTAATAATAAAAAGTCAAAAGGATATTTTTTTTGTTCTGCATGAGATGAATTGTGATAGTTTGATTTTTAATTTTTACATTGACTAAACTAACAAAAATTTCTTTTGTATGTAGCGTTTTCTGGCACTTGTTGAATCCGGTGTTGGTGGTAGTGGGACACAAGGGCAAGAGATTGCCCAACAACCCTCTTGTACACCTTCTACTCCTTTAGGTGCCAGGCAAGAAACACACCCTGCCCAAGCAGACACCCAGCCAACCGCTGAACTTGTTGGCAATGATGAGGCTGATATGGCCAACTACATTATTGCGTTTCCTGGAGCTACACGTGTCAGCTCCATAGGGACCATTAATGGCACGTTGTTGGTGAATGATGAAGGTGTCCCTATAAAGCATGTACAACTCCCAGGTAAATTTTAATATTTTAACTATTTCATGTACTTTATCTAAAACATATTTATCACGATTTTTATTTTTAAATTAATGATAATATCTCTTCTTTTTTTTCTGTGTAGGAAAAAATGAGTTCTACAGGTATCTGGAGAGCCATGCGTTGGTAATTTTTGGCCCAACCATACACACAGGGTGGAATTCCCAGAGTTCCAACCTGAAAAAAGAACTTCTAGATTATCTAGAAACCCTTTTTGGGGTCGGCATATTTGATAGAACAGCGGTGGCTCGGGTTGCCGGCAAATATTTAAAATATACCAGGGACACCTATAGGACGCAATTGCAATTTAACCCTAGATATGAGCGTCCTCTCACAGTTCCAGAGAGTGAGTGGAGAGCACTCATCCATGACGGAAAAGAGAAAAGGGCAAAGAAAGAAGGAAAAATACCAACTAGACCCGCAAGGTATTACAACTTTAATTCAATAGCTTTAATTTTCTCATGTCTAAAATAAAAGTGTGCCACGTCATATCTGACTTTAATCTTTTGATGCTAGGTTGCCTGACACCTCAAAGGCAACCAAAGCTAGGATTGAAAAAAAGGGCCATCACAAGCTAGGCCAGGGCAGCTACTTGAAATTAGCTGCAAGAATTGTAATTAAGTAGCTAAACATCTTATAATTAATTGTATCGCCTTCAAACGTTTTTGTAATCCTATCAAATATGATTAAAAATACACAATCATATGTAATGTAGGGTGATGACTTCGGAACAGAAACTACAGAGGAAGATAAAAATATCGCTTTCCATTTCGGCTATCAAGCCGTAGTTGAACGTCGCAGAAGCTTGGGGCAGGTCCCAAGATCCAGAATGCCTAATAAGGTAAAACATTAACCTTTCAATATGTTTGTTTTCGTCCATAAATTTAATTTCTAACAACTTTGTTTAAATCAGGGGAGCAACACTACCGACGAGGAAAATAACCCAGTTTTAGAGCCAGATGTAGATGATCCTCACGTGCAACCTGATCATTGTAGTGGGGACCAGGCTGACAATGCTACTATCAGTGAGGGCCGTGACGGTAATTAATTTCCACTTATAATTTTTTCTAATTATACCTTGATGGTTGTCCTTATAGCGTTTTTTGTTTAAATGACAGAGAATGTTTCCCTTGAGGATCTTACCACCAGAGAGGAAGACAGGGCAACAGTCCCAACGGCGACAACTGGTGCACCAGGTAAATAATCTCATTGCGATTTTTTTTATTAATATTACCGAACTAGTTCAATGATATTTAAAAACTGACAATTAAAATTTAATATTATCTGTTTTTGTAGGCGATCCCCCGTCACTGGATGAGACCAGACATCGTGACTACGCAACTAGGTTAGCGGCGACAACTGGTGCACCAGGTAAATAATCTCATTGCAATTTTTTTTATTAATATTACCAAACTAGTTCAATGATATTTAAAAACTGACAATTAAAATTTAATATTATCTTTTTTTGTAGGCGATGCCCCATCACTGGATGAGACCAGACATCGTGACTACGCAACTAGGTCAGCGGCGACAACTGGTGCACCAGGTAAATAATCTCATTGCAATTTTTTTTATTAATATTACCGAACTAGTTCAATGATATTTAAAAAATGAAAATGAAAATTTAATATTATCTGTTTTTGTAGGCGATGCCCCGTCACTGGATGAGACCAGACATCGTGACTACGCAACTAGGTCAGCGGCGACAACTGGTGCACCAGGTAAATAATCTCATTGCAATTTTTTTTATTAATATTACTGAACTAATTCAATGATATTTAAAAACTGACAATTAAAATTTAATATTATCTGTTTTTGTAGGCGATGCCCCGTCACTGGATGAGACCAGACATCATGACTACGCAACTAGGTCAGCGGCGACAACTGGTGCACCAGGTAAATAATCTCATTGCAATTTTTATTATTATTAATATTACCGAACTAGTTCAATGATATTTAAAAACTGACAATTAAAATTTAATATTATCTGTTTTTGTAGGTGATGCCCCGTCATTGGATGAGACCAGACATCGTGACTACGCAACTAGGTCAGCAGTGCGGGTCGAAAGGCACGAAACAGGAGCAGAGCATGATGATATTGATGATGTAATTAGGAGCTTTAAAAATAGGAAGAAGAAAAATAAAATTCGATAATGTAAAATATTGTATTATTATAAGACAAATGTTACCATACTTGGAACGTTTTTGCGTTATATAAAAAACTCATTTATCATACTATTTTTATGTCAAGCATTAATTGCAATGTTTCCTTGCGTACTTTTTGTTGAATTGTTTTTTTATTAGTTATTGAATTTTTTTTTATGCTCATGAAAGTAAAAAATGAAATATAGATTGGGTATTGGGGAATTGAGAGTGATGTGAGGGGGGGGGAGGGGCCATAAGAGCTTCCACCTTCACGTGGTTGGCCCTGTTTAGTAGAGAATAATTTATTGGAGCGATTTAATCTTGGAGCAAACCTCCCTTGATCCAGCGTAGCAACAAAAAAGTCATTGTTGACTTAGTTGCTACTCTTTCAGATCGTGGGAGGCTTGTTCCAAGTTCATGTGACTCCAATAAATTGTTCTTGAAACAAAGAGGAGCTTATTCAGGTATTTTTTGACATTTTCAACATATGCTCTAACATTATCATAAGAATGCATCTTAGAGTAAAAAATACTACATCAATTACTTGTATTTATTGTATAGATAATGATGGATTTTGATTGACTTGGCAGTGCAGGTACAAATCCTCTTGAATCATGAGCAATACAACTTGTCAGCCAGGGTCATGTCCAGGATATTTTTTCTTGTGCGCTTGACCAGGTTCGTAATGTCACATTTTGTAAGTTCCTTTATAGTTCATAATTCAATATTAAGCTTGTTCATGATTATTATCTAGGTTTTTTGTATGTGTTTTTCATCTATTTGATTGTAAGCAACTCTGCATGTTTCCTGTTGTTCACTATGATTTCTCCCATTACCACTCCCAGGATGAATCCGACTTTATTTTTACATAGGTTACTTTATTGTTACTATGATTTCTCCATTTACGATTTCATAGGTTACATCATGTAAAGTTATCAATCTCAGGTTGGTGATGAGCTTTAGTTCTCCAGATTTGGGGCTTTTCTGATATTTTCTCCCTCATGTCATTCCTGCATCACCTCGTTGTTTGAGCATGCCGATTGTCTACCACTTGTACCAATTGGCACATGTCAATCTCTGAGTGGTGCCACATTTCACCTATTTTCAGTGAGAGTTTAGGGTTTCTCTAACATAGCTTCAGAAATCTGATTCAGTGCCTGCTTGAATATTTTCACATAATACTCATGGTTTGGATTGATGAGCATGTTCTAAATGGTTGGTTGATTCATAAGAACCACCCATATAGTCATCTTGAGATATTTCAGAAGTTTTCTCAGGTTTCCTTTTTCACCTTTTCTAGTGGGTGGGATGGTGTGGGGTGATCCATCAATATTGGTGCTCTTGTAGTAGGGAATTTGTTTTTGGGGATATAAAGGAGAATTTGATGTAGATATCCCATTGGATGCATTCATAGATGGGCACGAGAGGTCTAGAATTTAAATTAAAAATATGCAACCTCTAGCATGGCAACCTGAAGGCTGCGAGAGACACTGGTTAAAGATTGTTTTGTGGTGGCCTTAATATAGTCATGATTTCTTTCTATTATCTTAATGCAAATATATAGTCCGGTCTCATTAAAATGAGGATTGTGGTTGTATTTCTCTTTGGTTGTTTCTCTCTTAATGCTCCGGAAGTTGCCAAAAGTTGCGATAGTTGTTTAGTTTGCCTGTTACAACTTAAAAGTGGTTTTTAGCAATGGGAGTCATGTTTTTTAAGGTTCATACTAATATGAAGATCTTGTAATTATATATTCAGCATAAGAGAAGATGGCCTCTGCTTTGGGCAGTATGACAACAATTGCCACATCTACCTCATTAGGTAACAATGGAAAGGGGAAGAAGTTGGGTGCAATGTTTGATAATTATGGCAGACAATTGTCTTCTCTTTCAGTTTTTTCACCCATTTCCTTTAATCGCTCAAGCAGAAGAGGGACTCTGAGATTACGCGACAGAGAGAAGGTAGTTAATACAAGATCTATGGAAAAGGAGTTGTACTTCAACAAGGATGGCTGAGTGACAAAAAAATTGCAGGTCAGAGAAAAAATTATGTTTAAAGGAAGGTCCCCTGCATGTGAAACTTCACTGCGGTGGATCTTTCCTTGTCCACTTATATTCGATTTTAATGTGTTATTTTAATTTTTCATGGAGGGTTGTTATTTTAGATGTGTGCTCTGGTTTTCTTTTTAACGTTGTATTAGTTCCCCCTCTTAAATGTCTTAGATTTGGTAGGCATAATTTGAAAACTCAAAGGTGAAAGGAAACATATTTGTTACCCAGTGGTCTAAAAGGAAAGGGTTATGGCTGAGTCAAATTTTATTGTTATTGACAGTGTAATGAAATGTATCTCAATGCTATGGTTTTGGCCTTTTTATTGGTTGAATGAGAGCACCCAGTTGAAAATATTGAGGCCAAGTAGGCTGGTTTTCCTTTTTGCTGATGGTTTGGTGTATCTAATTGAATTAGTTGCCTAAGGTATTTTTGGTTGCAAACTCCTTTTCATTTTTCATACAGTATTGGCCTTGTGGAATACATTTGATTGTGTGGTCTTGTTAGATCTACAACATTTGTAGTTGTTTAGTCTTATGGCCGAGGTGAACTTTTATTATGGAAATAGTTGATGCAATATTGTCATTTAATCCTTACTGCAGGGTAGCATGTTGAGAAGTTTCTTGTGAAACATTTGGTATTGAAAATGACACTTGATCCTATACAACATCATGCACTTGACTTCAAAATTTATATTCAAAGTGTGCCAGACAATTCTTGCAAAATTTCAAATATTTATGTTGTTTTAAACCATTATCTTTTTCATGTATTGGATGCTGAAAATGTGAAAAAGACTTTGGTATGAAACCAACTGGTGAATAATTTCCAGCAAAAAAACCACTTCCAAGACATGATTTAGAAGTAGAACATATGTACTTATGTAGCATAGAAATATATCCTTGATGCATTGTCGATGTTTGGCTAGGGTTATTTTTGGAGAAAATAACTCCTTATTCCTAGAATAGTGATCTTCAATACAAGTAAATGCCAGAGAAGAGAGATCATCGTGTGACACAACAAAACTGAAATTGGACCCCTAAGGGGAGCTGGTGTGTCTACAATCGCTCTGTCAGCATTTTCCCCTGGTTTACCCCGTTCTTTTCCTCCAGCCTGGGTCTTCATTGACTTCTTCTTTCTTCGGGTTTATTTATCAAATTCATAGAATTTGATAAATAAATACCATCCACAATGGTTGGACTTTAATTTATATTCCCGACTTTATATTATCTCCAAGCCTTATAAGCCTTATAACCAATGTTTAACTTTCGAACACTTTGTATTTATACTCCACGTTTCTTTTTAAATAAATAACTTGTAATGAACTTTCGGCTCTATATTTCACCACCCAGCCTTACAACAATCACGCTCTAGACTTATGCTAATTATCCGCCAATCATTTAATTAAACAATTTCATTATACTCCGACCCCACCTATATATATCAATAACCAATCAAACACTCGTATCGTACCTGGCTATCCTCCGCACACCTTAGTTAACCTCCGGGCAAGTTCAACGTGCGACCACCGTCCGATGGCCCTTCTCCAAATCAACGACTCTTGGCAATTTCGCTCGGATTCCAACGTCGGGCTTTAACGTGCGATGGCGTGGGTTAAACGGTTGTTTTCCGGGGTCACTTCGCCACGTGTCGCATTCCCTATGGAATCGCTCGCGAATAGAAAATACCGCCTACTCCGCAAAAGCGGTGCGATATGGGCAACCCGCTTTTGTGATTCCGCTCGTGGTTTTGGTACAGGGCTTGACCACGGGTGCAAGTCTGGTTCCGCTATCCTTTTGTTTTTTAACTCATGTCCAATCCTTGGGTCAGGTTCCGAAAGCACAACAATCTTGTCTCTTTATTAAGCGGGATTTTTATATTTGAACAGTGTTCACGACCCCGGTTCTCTTGAGTCGAGCCCGCCGGACTTCAAACGGCGATAAACCATAATTCAAACCAAATTCGCGTTCCAAAATAGCCTGTTGACGTCGGCCAATTTTGTGACGCGAAAACCAAATGAATTCCGCCCTAATATTTTTCGGGTCCGAAGTTGGCTGGCGTACGGAGGGAGAGTTGTGACGCGAATTTCTTATCAAATTCGCCCTAATATTTTTCGGGTCATTTTCATTGTTCCCCGCCACCCTTTTGACTTTGTAAATAAAACAAATTGCGTCTGCGCCATTTTCATTGTTCCGTGCGCTAGCCAGTCTTCCATGCAACAAAATTCAAAAACCAACTGTTAACACTTGCTGACCGTTACCTTGCTGAAGAGAATTGAAGTCGAGTATTTCAGGGTTCTTCTGTCATAACCAGCGCCTGTTTAAACACGTTTCATTTCCCGTAAACATGTATTTATTCCAATTCCCCGCTAAACTCTGTAAAAAATCCTGGTTTTAGTTTTAATTCTGCACTAAGGTTTGAAAATAAGTTCAGTTTGGTCTTTTTCGTTCCCAGAACTGCAATTATATTCCCAAAACTGGTAATTGTGCCCCTTTTCCACAAAAACCCCGAAATTCCATTTCTGAATCCACAAGAACCAGAAATGGAAGTTCCTGTAGCTCTAAATGTTGTGCCCATCAATGCCCCTCACAAGGACTTGGATTATTTGCCTTTAGCCAATATGGATTTTAAAATTAAGGACTTGCGTCTCAGTGAGAATCCTCTTCGAATATTTTGCCGCTGTAGAGACAATTATTTGAATGGTTCTGACATCTTTGGACTTTGGGAATCAAATATTCCTATGTACCTTCTCCCCTCAGTCCATATTTTTCCTGAGTTAATCCATTATTGCTACGCAAATTATGATCCCAACCAACGAGCAGTTTTATCCCCAAGTCAAAATGTCCTTTTCCCAGTAACTGCTCAGTCCATAAATGAAATGCTACAATTCCAACCTGGTCAAGCTCTCACTCCCCTGTCCATGGTTGAATTACTTGAGAAATCTACTAAGTTATCCCATGAAGAGTTAAACTGCCTATGCCAAACCTTCATGTTACCAGAGCATCAGCCTAAAAACCCTCCCCCTTATGGTTATACTTTCTTTACTGATGAGGGTAGAGTTATTTTAGACATGATATCTTCCATAATGGGCTTCAATACTAGTGAGTATGTTGATCATTTAACGCTAGTATTGTTATCCATTTTTACCCCTGGACAGCCTCCTGCTGTCAAGTACAATTTTGCATCTTATATTGCTGACAAAATCCATGATCAGTTCATGAGATTTGAGAATGAGAGAGTATTTAAGTATTCTTCTGTCATATATCATCTCATGATTTACTTTCAGTCAGAACATTTCCCTTTTTATGTTAAGAAACTTGATGCCAAAGGGAATCCTAGGTCAGTCATCTTTTGGTCTGCCATTACTCACACTTCCTTTGATTCTCCTTATTCCTATAATGAGTTTGTCGACCTTTTTGTTCATCCTGCAACTACCTTGTTGACAGGAGTCTCTCCTCCTAGAATTAACAATGAAATCAAGAAAATCCTTCAGCTCTCAAAGCATTACAAGATAGGTGACTGGTACCTATATCAAAACTACACAGAGATTAGGATACATGGATGTGAATTATGCCCATTCAAACTGCCCAAGTATGTCCCAATGAGACTCTTTGCATTAGAATATTTCAGGCAGATGAATAATTCAGATATAATTCATTTTTGCAATGCAAAGAAAAAGGCTCAACTCAGGATCAAGAGCCAATTAGGTCCCTTCATTTTTAACTCTAGGGAAGCTGGACAGGAAGCCGAAAGGATTTTAGAAGACCATCTCAGACTACAAAAGAGTTTCTACTGGGTGCCTTATGATCCAAACAACTTTATCTGTGATAGAAGAATGAAAAATAAACAGTCACCATACATCCATCAAAGAATCCCAGAAATAGAACAATATGCTAATATGGATGAATGGACGGAAGGGACATTGGTTGAAAATGATAGTGAGCAGGTCAATGTTGAAAATGTAATGAAAGATCTTGAAAAGATACTTGACCTAGAATCTTTTGGACAGGTGCAGGGATCTTCTTCAGCCAGGACTTTACAACAAAATTTGCGGGAGATTAGTACAGTAGCAGTAGAATCTAAAGGAAAAGAAAAGGAGCCTGATATACAAATAATTGAAAAATTCATAATGACAGAGCAACCAGAGACTTCTAAAGAACAAGGTCAAGGACAAATTCCTCCTACTCAGATCAGTGAGCCAGAAATTTCTATTTTACAAACTCCTCTGAATATAGAAAAGGGCAAAAAGAGAGAGGCTAAAACAACTACTCCTATTGGTGGCTCTTCTGAACAACAAGATGTTAAAAGGAAGAAATTAACTCCCCTTCCAGAAGATGAATCATTTCAGGAAATCCCTGATAGCCAGGGAAGAGAAGATAGTCAGCAAACAGATACAGGTAGTGGGACATCCACTAATTTTCAAAAACAGGGAATACAGAGGCAACAAAGTGCAGAAATATCTTCTTTCAAACCTCCAGTAAAAACTGCCTGGGACATCAAAAGAAAATTCACCAATATAAAGGCCAGGAACGATCCACTTAGACTTAAAGTGTACAACCAATATTTGAAGATGGCTCCGAAAAATCAAGAAAGATTGATGTCAGCTTATGACATCCAACAGGGTAAGATGTTAATGAGCCATTTGAAGCCCAAGGTGCGGCAGCCTCAGACAGCTGCAGATTACGTTAGGACTAATTTTGAAGTCTTAGTAAAGGATATCCATCCTTTAGATCGAATTGAGCTACACAAGCAAACATGTGAGATGATTTATTCTACTCTGACGGATAAATCAATGATGACCCATAAGTTGCAGGATTCTTTGGATAATACTAATACACAGTTGCAGCTTGAAAAAGCCTCCTCCCAGGCTAAGAATAATAGAATCAAAACTTTAGAGGAAATAATCATTGGTTTGGGTCATAATCCTAAAGATGTGAAAGATATTGAAGCTTTGATCAAGAGAAAAGATGATGATATTGCAGCTCTGAGAAAACAATTAAAGTTACCGGCCTCAAGACATCCACAGACTGTAGAAATCATCAAACAAAATTCTGAGGAAGAACTAATGGATTTGCTCTTAAAATTGAATGAGAAACTTACTGCAACTGAAAAAGAGCTTGAGAATGCATTAAAAGATAAGCAGGAAAATATTCCAGTATCTACAGCAGGAGTAGTGACAGGTACAACAACAACAGGTCAGCCAGCAGAATTGTCACAGAGCAACACTGCAAATTTGAAAACTGATGAATTAACAAATTCAATGGAAGATATGAAACTTCAGGCCATAGATCTTCACAAAACAAAGGAACAATTGGCCACTCTAGAACATAAATATGATCTTTCAAAAATGAGTGTTGCTGATAAAACAAGAGAAGTGAACAAATTAGAAAAAACAGTCAAAGCATTGGAAAAGGATCTCACATTGGAGAAACCTTTAAAAGAAATAAATGATATTCTTTGGGATAATATCATTCAATCAATAAAGGATGTTTGGTCCTCAATTAAAATAATGGATGAACAGAATAACTTAGTTAAATTGGCTCTGGATGAGATTGAGAGATCAAGACAAGAGTTGGGAAATATGCCAGAAGAGGCCAATAGACTTATACATTTTTTGAATACTCACACTAAGAATCAACTTGCAGAAATTAGTATTTAGGACAGGACCGGAACAATTCTGGAAATAAATAAAGTTTTTACTAAAAGAAATCTGGTACAGAATTTAGAACAAAGGTGCTCAGATATGCAAGAAGAAATCATTGCCTTCAGAGAAAGATTGAATATTTTGTTAAATAGAGGATTGCCCAGTCCTATAGTTGCAGAAGATAAGCTAATAGACCTTGATAGTTATGTTGAAAAATTGGACAAATATGCTGATAATCAAGCTAGTTCTTCAACCAGTTCATCAACAGCAGCATTGCCTACAGGGAAAAACCTTCATGACAGATTGGAGAATTTATTTTATCTTGAGCATGAAGTAAATCATTTGTTCCCAAATCAGCCTAATTTCTTCAGATATACTGAGGTTAATGAAACACTAATAAAGTTGCAAACGACCAGAGTGCCAGAAGTTCAATGGTGGGAAGAAATGATGGAACTTTTGTAAAAAATTATCCTTACATAAATTTTTGCCTATTTACCACAGTATATCATGATAAAAAGGATAAAATGATGAACAAAGGTCAAAGAGTATCAGAGCAGTTAAAGAGTATCAGTGAAACGAAATAATCAACATAGAATTACTGAAGAGGACAGCAGCAAGCCAAGATATAGGGCCTGCCTCCAACACATTCTTAAAAGAAGGAAACAACACAACATCAGTTATCATTTTTCTTATCTACGAGACCATCTGTCTCTATATTGTTGTAATGACTTCATGGACTATTTTACTTCATATAATATATTAAAAACATCATTTTTTCTCTTGTGAAAAAAAAATGATTAATGTTTATCACTCTGCCTTCAAAACTAGCGATGTTGGTCTATGTTGTTGGTTTATTGATATGGTCTGATGGTCTTCCTCACATGATTAGCGTTTTTCTCTGTTCATGGATTTTGGGTACTTTAATTTGTATTTGGAACAATGGATGTCGGTATTCTATCTGTTGCTTTACTATTCTACATACTGCTATTTCACTTTCTTATAGATGCCTCGGGCATATTTGGATGCTTTCTCGAATTGTCGATAATCTCCATGCGGACCGTTACTGGGTTTAATATCAAGTCCCTGTATGTGACATGGGGTATTTTTCTATCACTGTCTGGGGTGGGACTTCCACATTTCTGGATGGATATTTGGGTTCCAATCTTCGGATGTGAAAATGTAATGACTTCATGGACTGTTTTACTTCATATAATATATTCAAAACAACGTTTTTTCTCGTGAAAAAAAAATGATTAATGTTTATCACTCTGCCTTCAAAACTAGCGATGCTGGTCTATGTTGCTGGTTTATTGATATGGTCTCATGGTATTTTTATATTTGGGATATATCACACTCCTCACATGATTAGCATTTTTCTCTGTTCAAGGATTTTGGGTACTTTAATTTGTATTTGGAACAATGGACGTCGGTACTCTATCTGTTGTTTTACTATTCTACATACTGCTATTTCACTTTCTTATAGATGCCTCGGGCATATTTGGATGCTTTCTCAGATTTTTAGATAATCTCCATGTGGACCGTTACTGGGTTTTATATCATGTCCCTGTATGTGACATGGGGTATTTTTCTATCATTGTCTGGGGTGGGACTTCCACTTTTCTAGATGGATATTTGGGTTCCAATCTTGAGATGTGAAAATGCAATGACTTCAT
>CM076583.1:505638893-505702872 GCA_034641835.2 Pinus albicaulis | reverse complement strand
CATCTCAACGAGGCCAAGGGAAGAGGTTTACAATAGGGCTCAGAAGGTGCAAGAAAACATAAAGAAGTTGTTTGAAAAAAGAACAAAGGCTTGTGCTTTCAACATTGGAGATAAGGTACTGAAATGGGATTCCAAAAGAGAGGACAAGGGTAAACATGGTAAATTTGACAGTTTGTGGCAAGGTCCTTACATCATCCAGTCCACCGTTGGTCCTAATGCCTTTTTTCTACAAGAGTTAAATGGCAGGGATCTGTTTGGGGGTCCTGTCAATGGCAGGGTCCTTAAGAATTACTACTGCTGAGTTTGATTTTAAATCTTTCATTTCCATTATAAATACCATTTGCTTTGTTCAGTCCCATAAAAGAAAAGGTACAAAAACAATAAAAAGAAAAGAAAAGAGGGCAGATTGTGAAAACAAGAAAGGTACATCCCCATACCAAAAAGAGAAAAAAATCTGAAAGTGTGCAAGCTCAAATGCCACTCCTAAAGAACACACTTCTAGTTAGTCAAACTGTTTAATCTTGACTAATTAGTTTTAAATTTACTATTGATAGGATAGTGAATTTGATTTGCCAAACTATTTAATCTTGGCTTATCAGTGGGTAGATTAGGATAGAAATTAAAGGTTCAAACATGATCAAACTTGAACCTAAGTTTCTAAAAGAGATGACTCAAATATGTTTTATTTTCTGAGTCAAAAAGATGTAAAAATATGGTTCTAATTAGCTCAAAATCTAAACCAGAAGAAAAGGAAATACAACTCAATAAGAGTCAAAATAGAGCTGTGAAAAGAAGAAGGAAATGTTTCCAAATTTTCAGATCTTAAGCCTTCCATTTTTTATTTAATTTTTGTGAAATAAATATCTAAGTGCAGCTCGTATTTTTTTTGCCATATACCAGCATCAAGTTAGACTGTTCAATCCTGACTTAAGTGCTTTTCAATTTCTGTTCTAGAAATTTAGAGAATGAAAATATGTTGGACAGTTTAATCCCAACAGATGGTAGATTAGGTAGAGAATCATCTGAACTCAACTGTTTAATCTGAGTTTAGGGAGAAATAAGGAGTATAAATAGGTTAGATTTCCTGCTTTCAAAAGAATAAAATTTTGTGGAAAGAGTTTTCCAATCCAAGTGCACTCCAATGAAGAAGAAATGTTAGATCAGTAGGATTGGGTAGGTAGAAAGTTTGTATTGATGAAAGTCCATTGTTTTCATAAGCTGCCAATATGTTTAAGAGAAAATCATCCGAGCAAAGGAAAGGAAACCCAATGGATCAGGCACAGTTTAGCCTCCCAGAGAACATAAATGGATGAGGCAACTGATCAGCCTCCCAGAGAATGCAGGTCTGAAAGTTCTTGATGCCTTCAAGAAGGCACCATCCCCAAGTGGAGCCACTGTTGGCCACCTATAAAATTTGTTCTATCAAAGGTGGCCAAAACATTGTTTAGCCTTTAAGGAACAGATTCATTGCAGAAAGGTGTATCTCTTGAAGCCTACGGAAGACATCATATCCTTGTTTCAATCTTCGTTGTTGTTCCCATTTCAAGCCCAGAAAATTCTGCTCAAAATTCCATGAGAAAGATTGTTGCAAAATCCTCTTCTCTCCCCTTCCCCCACTCAGAAACCAACCTTCATTTTTTTCCCATCATTTTCCTCTGATTTCCATTTCCCTCATCTCCCCTTCATAAAATTGCCTTTGCAGAGTTTAAAACCCCTTTTAAAACTCTATCGAAACCTTCAAATTACCCTGTGAAAACCATTGAAAGCCATAAAAAACATATGTTTGTGCATAAGGTTTCAAGCCCCTTTGGACTAAGTTTTTAACCACTTCCGATCATATGCCTACACCCTGGGACCAAGTGCCAACTCTGGGGGCGTTTATCGCATCGCATAAATCAAATGGGTTGATTGAAAAGTCCATACCCGATCTCCCGACATGCGATTAGCCCCCTCCTCTTTAACCCCCAGTCACATTATCCTTCATATAACCTCCGGCCCCGCAATCGGGTGCCTGGCCACATAATACATATCCCGCTCGAAAAATATTAAAAACCTTATATTATTCGAAACTTTGGGTTTTTATGGTTTTCCAAGGTTTTTCCGCCAGTCCGAAGTGCGAGCAATCTCCACCGTTGAAATCAACCCACAGATCCGACGGTGCGGAACCTATCAAACCCGGTGGACCCTGCCAGCCGTGCGCCGTTTTCCCAAAACCATATGGTTTTCATCGCACCACCTTCGAGCGGAGGGCAGTATTCGACCGATGGCCAGCGATGCCATACATCGCGTGACACGCGTCCTGGACACTGTTCTAGAAACCACCGTCCATCGCGCATTATCATCCGGACCAGGATGCCTAGTGATACCGCTGTGCGCCGTCCGATCTGGGCCCACTCATCCAACGGTGATCGCTTGCCGAAGCTGTCCGATGGTTAACGAAGATGCGCACACAATAACCGGGCTATCGTACATGCGGCAACGGCATCTCCGCCGTCGATCTGATCTGCAGATCGACGGCCCACAATTCATCTCCCGATTTCTCCGTTTGACTTTCAACTTCTGCTCCCGACCGTCGATCTCTGCGCGATCGACGGCTCAGATCCAATCTTCCTCCGCGCGTTCTATGATCTCTTCCGATTAATCCCGACCGTTGGATGATGCCATCCAACGGCCATGCTCCTTCCACACGTCCTCTCAAGCAGTCAAACTATATACGCAGGATTTTATAACTTTTGTTTGTATTTTGCAGGGTTTAAGGTTTTTTCCGCCATACTGAGGAAAATTCACAAGCTGAGGGTGACGATCCTCTCGCCTTCCATTCACCTCAGAAATCATTCGCAGGTTTCCATTTCACGTTTCGTCGGTGTTTATCCAAGCACTGATGCCACATAACCCTGCGTGATCTTGCATATCAGCAAAAACCAGGGATTTAACACAGTGAAAGAGTATTAGTGCCGAAGACCAAAATGTATCAGAAAAGAGGATTAGAGACAGTTTCACGGGGATTACGGCTAAGAATGTTGATCAAAAGCCTAATCCCCGATTCGAAACACAGGTTAAAGAAGATCTAAAGGGTCTTGTTAATAGGAACGCCTCCACTGCCACAAAATGAGGCAAATTGATCCCTTTAGTTATCACGTCGCCACCTGTGCCTCAAAATATTCAATCAGAAGCTAAATTTATTGATCAGGCACCTACAGCCTCACAGAAAATCAAAGGTTGCCGAACAAATAATACTAATCAAGGGTCTTATCTCCAAATTGTCAGCAAAACTATTTTAAAGGTTAAAGAACAGTCCAGAAGCAGATCTTTTCAATCATTAGGCCTCGAAAGATACAAACAGAGTTATGAAGCAAAGTTATAAACGATTACATTCCCACCTTATGCCTTGCCTGGTTCCCAAAGGCCAGGAATTGCATTGATTACATAATTAATAATACTTGACCCCTGGGAAATCCTCCCACCTCTTCATTCTTCTATAAATACTTCTGTAGAAGATGAGAAAATGTTGGTATCTGGACATCTGAATGCATGTAATTGTTATTCTGAAGCTACTAATGCCCTGTTTGAAACTTAAAGATACATAAGCTGATATGAGAAGTTTGAAGTTGTAGAGACCCACCGGGCTTGCTGATTGTAACCGGTTTGAACATCAAATACAAGCTATTGATTTATGGGATCCTGATTTGTGTCAATGGTGATGTGTTCCTCACTGTCAATTGTTATTTTTCTTAATGTTTTCATTCTGTTCATTTTCTCTGATAAAGATCAGCAAACATAGAGCTAGGATTTACTCTCAACAGTACCCTACTCTTACTGAAAGCTTTATTGTCTATGTTTTCTTCATTTGAAAGTTCTCTTTGAAGAGTACATTAATGCAGGTTGGTTTAAAGGCACTTGCCTGATCTAAATTTCTCTTTGTCACTGTTATCTGTGGTTTTCCTATTGAATATGCTGAAAGCAGGGTAGTTTAAAGGTACTTACCTGATCTTAAGCTTTTCAACTGTTTTTTCTAATGTTATCTAATTAAAATTATTTCAATGCAGGCTGGTTTAAAGGCACTAACCTAATCTCAGAATAATTTTATGTTTTTCTTATTGAATATGTTGAAAGTAGGGTAGTTTAAAGGCACTTACCTGATCTTAAGCTTTTTCAAACTGTATTTTAATGTTTTCTAACTGAAAGTACTTCAAAGTAGGCTAGTTTAAAGGTATTAACCTGATCTCAGAATACTCTCATGTTTTTCTTTAAGTACATGCTGAAGTAATATAGTTTAAAAGAACTTACTTGATCTCAGGCTGTTTCACTATATCTCCATTTGTTTGTTCTTCATTTCCTATCTGTTTCATTCCATAAAATCACCTTAAGAGATCCTTTGACATAAGTGACTTGCCCCATGGATCCTGCTTGAACCTTGCTGTCCAATTAAAATCCTCCTATGACTCCATAGCCCAATGGGTTAAAACTGTCTTTGCCTTTCTGTCAACCAAATCATTCCTTCATCTGCAGACACCTTCACCCTTCATTTTGAAACTTCCTTCACCTTCATCATGTCCTTGCCAAACCAAAACAAAAAAAACAAAACCCAAGCTCTTCATAACTAGCCTAATATCATAATTTCAGCTATTAAAGATCACATCTTTAAACTCATTCATAGAGAGATCCCTCTCTGGATTCAGGAGGGCTAGATCCTAGAATCCCAAAGTTGGTTGAAATAATTTTGCTTCTGCAGTTTTAGTCTTACCAATCTGCTAAAATTACAGATTCCTAACATTTCTGGCGACTCCACTAGGGAAGAAACCCAAAATCATTATCATTTTATCGTAACCATAAAAATCAGGGATTCAGTTCAAGAATAATTGCTATATCAAACCAGCTGAGCCACCAGCCACTAACATTTCTGGCGACTCTGCTAGGGATCGAACTACTTCCCTTAAAAACTTCATAAAACTTGTGAGTAAAAAGCAGCCTTTTCAAGCACTGCCAAAGAATGGTAATCATGATAAAACTTATTTGAATCAGTGAAAAACTAGGAAAACCCTAGGATTCTCCTAAGACTTTATCCAACCTTGAAAAATCAGTTGGCTTAGCCACAAGAGTAAACTGTCTTTGTCTCATAACCGTAGCTAAGTTTTGAAATAGAGTTAGGATATTCTTAAAAAACCACACAACTGAAAAATAACTCAGGAAACCTGAAAATATTTCAGATTGGTATTTAATAAACATGGTGGTGGACCATAAGACCTTTTACCTCTGAAAAGAGCTAAAAACTTCCACTTGGCGACTCCACAATCCTGAACAGACCTTAAGAATCCACTGGGAAGAACCCTTATCATTGTAACACCTTTCAAACTCAGTCACAAGGCTACAGGACTGAAATTTTTCCAAAACAGACTAGTTAACCTCTTAAAGATTGTCATTCCTGGTTGAACTTATCTTGTTTATTTTTGGGTCTGAAAAACACAGCATAGTGGCTTCTAGAAATATTCACACTAGAGCCTATCCTGACCCTGATCAACCTGAGATAGTTGATAACCCAGAAAGTATCCTTAGGAAGTCCCCTAAGATAAATTTGTCAACCGTTTTCAGATCACCCTTGAGAGCCAATTCTATTCCTGAAAATCTTTCAGCTCTACAACAATCTCAAGTTGACTTAGTAAATCCATTTAGAACTAGGTCTCTTGGTGATTTAGATTAGTTAGATTCTAAGTCTTCACTATCATCCCCACAAACAAGTGAACCTCTTGGTAGTAGAGAAACAACACCTCTTGATTTGCATTTTCTTCACAACTTAGGTGCCCCTCATCCAAGATCAACTCAGCAGTCTATTCCTGGTCCATCCACTTCTGCTCACCCTACATCCACTCTTCAAACCACCCCACTTCAGCCCACTGTCCCTCTTGTAAATCCACCTCCACCTCCTGCCATGGTCGCATGGTATGCTCCCCTAGTCCTTCCTGTACCACTAGTCAATCTTCCACAGGACTATCAGTCCAAAATTCCATTATATGATGCTAACAATGCTACAACTGCATCACAACATGTGGATAAGATGAATGACTACTTTGACAGAAATGAAATTGATGATGATTCGATCAAACTTAGGTTATTTTCTTAGAGCTTAGGGGGAGAAGTGAGGAAATGGTTCAAAGGTTTAACCCCCCATAGTATCCGTGATCTACAAGCCTTCCATCAAACATTCTTAAACAAATGGGAAGTAAATAAAAACCCTCTCCAAGTCCTTTATGACTATAAAAATCTCCATAGAGACACTGGGGAAAGTGTGCAAGCTTATTGCACTAGATTCAATAGTGTGTATAATGCACTTTCCCTAGAACTAAAACCTCCACAAGGCTCAGCTTTAAACAAGTTTCTTGAAGGGTTTGATCCTGAGATGGCCTATCAGCTGAGGGAGAGAGATTTTGCAACTCTTGAAGATATGCAAAAGGGTGCTCTTTATGTGGAAGTCAACCTAATGGAGAAGAGAGCAAGAATGAAAACTGAAAAGAGAGTTTCCTTTAGAGAGGAAAATGCCCCTTCTACTTCCAACTCAAAGATGGAAAGAATGATGGAGGAGATGATGAAGAAAATGAGCATCCTTGAGAGAGCACAAGCAATTCAAAACCAAACTGCTCCTCAAAACAAGAACCAGAACTAGAATCAGAATTTTAGAAGGAACCAACCTCCAAACAAACCTAGGGAAGATGATCAACAGATCACTCCTCCCTTTCATCAAAACTATATAAGTGAGGTTGAGGAAATAGAGGAGATAACAGAGGAAGATGATATCAACATGTTGGGAGGAGATAATGATGACTTTGAGATTCATTTTGATAAGGAACAAGGTTTTCATACCCCTTATGATGACAACAAAGATGATAATGTAAGTTATTTTCAGGACATGGAAAATGTCATCATAGAGCCTCAAAAATAATATGACCTTAGAAGCAAAACCAGTCAACAAACTCCCAACACCAAAACCTCTGACAAATCTTCACAAAACAGCACTACAACCAAGCCTAAAATTGTCAAACAAAAGGATAAAACAATAGCTGTGAATTCTGATAGAGATAGAGAGAAAGGCACTCAAAATAACGAAAAGCAGAGTGCGGACATTAGTAGTACTACCACTTCAGCTAGTACTCCTGTTAAGACCATTTTGTCAAAAACAAGTAGAACAAATCAGCAAGCTGATGTTGCTGATAGACTGGGAGCTAGTAAGGCTGAGACAAGTTCATCAAAGAACCAGATTCTTTTCAGCCTAGAGCAGGAAATTTCAAAGATCAGAATCTCTGTTCCCCTGACTGAGTTAGCTGCCTAGAATGTATATAGGACCCAAATTTTGAAGGCTTTAAATATTGAGGATAATAATGACTCAGTCAATCTTAATGATGACCAGCCAGAGCTCATTTTTGGTCCTAATATTGAAGGTATATATCAAGAGGGACCTGTACCTCCCTTTTATGTGAGTTTTAATGTTCATGACAAGATCTTGCATAATGCTATGCATGACTCTGGAGCCTCGCACAACCTTATGCCAAAGGTGATAATGGAAAGGCTAGGATTAGAAATAACCAGACCTTACAAGGATTTATATTCTTTTGATTCAAACAGAGTAAAGTGCCTTGGCTTGATCAAAGACCTTTGTGTGAGTTTGACCCAAATCCCAGCCAAGTGCATGGTGATGGATGTTGTGGTGGCTGATGTGCCTCCTAAGTATGGCATGTTATTGTCAAGATCATGGGGTGCCAAGCTGCAAGGTACCATATAGATGGACGGGACATATGCCACTATTCCTGTTTTTAGCCAGCTTAGAAGACTGTACAAAGAGTCACACATGAAATTCATGGTCAGTAGCCCAGAAAAGCCTGAAAATTCTCCCATTTATTCTGTCCATACTGACCTGGATTCGTTTATATTTTGCAATAATGAATCCACAAAACAGTCAGAGCCAGAACACAGTGACTCAGATAAAGAGTTAGAGACACCAAATCTAGAAATAAATGCAGTTCTAGATATGGAAGAAAATGAGAGAGAAATTTTTGAACAACGCGTTGAAACAACGGACTAGAGTGAACAAAGATAAGATGGCAAACAACACACTGCCCCTCATGCTTAGCTCCATGACAAACCTGAGAAGGTGAAACAAATACAACTAAGTACCGAGATTTCACAACAACCCTTGAGCACGTTGGTTGAAGGGGACAATAACCAAGACGAAACCGAAAATATTCCTCTGTGGAGTATGTATTTTGATGGGTCATGCACTAAAAACAATGCTGGTGCAGGTGTCTGGATTACCAACACTGAAAACAACCACACAGAAAACATTTCCTGCAAATTAAACTTTCAGTGTTCCAATAACATAGCAGAATATGAATCCCTTCTCTTAGGCTTACATCTATTAAAAAATTTAGGAGCCACAAGAATTAATGTGTATGGGGATTCAGAACTAGTCATTAAACAAGTCAATGGGGAATATAACGCAAATCATCCCAGGCTTAGAGCTTATCAAAACGATGTCATGGACCTTTTAAAAACTTTTGAGGAGTCCAAATTGATTTTTGTTCCAAGAAAAAGAAATATTGCCGCACACAATTTAGCTTTTGCGGCTAGAACATGCTTAACGCCATTTGGAACCAAAGACTGTACAACTCAAATTAAGTTTAGACCAGCAGTGCCAGATAATGAAAAATATTGGCAGGTCTTTGAAGGTGACAAACAGATAGAGGATTTTCTGCTGGGCAGGAACGAATTTGAGTCATCTGATTCAGATTCTAAATCCGATGAAAATCACCTAAACAAAAGGTCCCCTGAAAAAGAAAAACCATCTGGTCCCATAGAAATCAACATGTTAAATAAAGAACTTGACACTCATACTGAAGAATACAAGGACACAGAAAACGAAGACATTGAGGTATTGTCGTCAAAAGACAAGAACATACCTAGGGGGCTAGCATTGTTAGAAGACCTCTTTTATTTTAACGATGTAGCAAAGAAGCCCACCGTAGAATACACAGAGTTTGAGGTCGAGGAATGCAACATAAGCACCGAGGATCAGCCAAAAATGATTAAATTGGCTAAGTCCTTGCCACTAGACATGAAAAGGAAATACGTTGACCTGTTTAAAGAGTTTGTTGATGTGTTTTCCTGGAGCTATGAAGACTTGAAAGCCTACGATACAAAAATCATCTAGCACAAGATCCCTTTGAAAGAAAACCAAAAACCCTTTAAGCAAAAACTGCGTAGAATTAAACCAATACAACTACCTCTAGTAGAAAAGGAAATCAAGAAAATGTATGAGGCAGGAATCATTGTGCCTGTGAGGTTTTCAGATTGGGTTTCTAACCTTGTAGCCGTGAGGAAAAAGACAGGAGAAATCAGATTGTGCATTGATTTCAGAAACCTTAACAGAGCGTCCCTAAAAGACAATTACCCTTTACCCAAAATGGAACACATTCTACAAAGGGTAGTTGGTTCAAAGAGGATTTCTCTGTTAGATGGTTTTTCAGGGTATAACCAGGTTTTAGTACTCCTAGAAGACCAACTCAAGACATCTTTCACCACTCCTTGGGGCACTTTCATGTATGTGAAAATTCCTTTTGGATTAATGAATGCTGGGGTCACTTTCCAAAGGGCCATGGACATTGCATTTTCAGAGGAGATAGGGCACTTCATTGTAATTTACCTTGATGACATAACAGTTTATTCCAAATCCAATGAAGAGAATCTAAAACATTTAAGAAAGGTCCTTGAAAAGTGTAGAAGGTTTGGGTTATCTTTAAATCCCAAAAAGATAGTGTTTGGCCTTCAGGAAGGTAAACTCCTTGGCCATATCATATCAGAAGAAGGGATTAAAATAGATCCAAATAGAGTTGAGGGAATACTATAGATTAGCCAACCAAGGAACATAAAATAATTGTAGTCCTTTATTGGAAAGATTAACTTCTTGAGGAGGTTTATTCCCAACTTAGCAGAGCTCCTTAGAAACATGACTAATATGCTCAAGAAAGAAGTAGGAGTGAAGTGGACTATAGAAACCAAAAAATCCTTCGAATTGGTAAAACATGCACTCACCCAGGCACCAGTCCTAATCAGCTCAGAATTTTCAAAAGAGTTCCTTATTTTCTCCTTTGCCTCAGAGCATACTGTGGCTACAGTCCTGTTGCAGGAAAACCCAGAGGGATAGGAACAACCCATTGCTTTTTTCAACAAGTCTTTAAGGGATGCACCCTTGAAATATAAAATAATGGAAAACCAGGCCTATGCTTTGGTAAAGGCCTTAAAGGACTTCAGGGTGTATATTCTACATTCCCACATCATTGCCTATGTACCTAATATAGTGGTAAAAGACATCTTGTCCCAAGACCCAGATGGAAAGAGGGGTAAATGGATTGCTGCTATATTAGAGTATGACTTGGAAATCAGACCAACCAAACTTATTAAAGGTCAGGGCTTAGCTCAATTAATGGCTGAATCTAATCTACAAGCCCTTGAAATTAACATGGTAGATGCCTTTGATGAACAGGAAGAATTACCTGCTCCCACTGTCAAAGAGCAGTTTCAAAACTCACCTTGGTACACTGATATCTTGTATGTGCTTGCAAATCTTAATGCTCCTCCTGATTTATCAAAAACAAAGGCAAGGTTTTTAAAGTTGAAAGCTAGGAACTATTGCATTTTAAATGAATGTTTATACTGGAAAAATGTTGATGGTTTATTGCTTAAATGTTTGCCTGAAGTTGATGCAGAGAGGATCAAACATGAATTCCATGAAGGAGAGTGTGGAGGTCATCTTTACTGGAAAACCACAGCCAATAAAATCCTTAGAGCTGGCTATTACTGGCCCACCCTCTTCCAGGATGTCCATGAAATGATAGTTGCCTGTCACAAATGCCAAATTTTTGAAGGCAAAAGAAAACTTCTTCCTTTACCATTACAACCTATCACTGTTGAAGCTCCTTTTCAACAGTGGGGCCTAGATTTCATAGGGGAAATCCATCCTACTTTGTCTGCCCAACACAAATGGATTCTCACAGCCACCGACTACTTCAAAAAATGGATTGAAGCCATCCCTTCTAGGAATGCCACAGATTCTGTCATTATAAAATTCCTTGAAGACCATATCTTGTCTAGATTCGGATGCCCTAGGAAGATTATTACTGATAATGCTGCTGCTTTTTGTTCCAAAAAGATGATTGATTTTTGTCACAGGTATCAGATTACACTTTTTCATTCTACTGCTTACTACCCTCAAGGTAATGGGCTAGCTGAATCATCAAATAAAATTTTGGTGACCATCATCAAGAAGCTGCTTGAAGAGAACAAAAAATCATGGCATAACAAGCTGGTGCATGCTCTGTGGGCAGACAGATTGACCACAAAAAATTCCATTGGAATGTCCCCTTACCAACTTGTTTATGGAGCAGATGTAGTGTTTCCCACCAGCCTAGGTGTACCAGTAATAAAATTAATCCAAGAAATACAGTCAGAAGAGGACAACATGATTAGGAGGATCAGTCAGACAATACATCTCCAACAGACAAGGGAAGAGGTTTACAATAGGGCTCAGAAGGTGCAAGAAAACATAAAGAAGTTGTTTGACAAAAGAACAAAGGCTTGTGTTTTCAACATTGGAGATAAGGTACTCAAATGGGATTCCAAAAGAGAGGATAAGGGTAAACATGGTAAATTTGACAGTTTGTGGCAAGGTCCTTACATCATCCAGTCCACCGTTGGTCCTAATGCCTTTTTTCTAAAAGAGTTAGATGGCACAGATCTGTTTGGGGGTCCTGTCAATGGCAGAGTCCTTAAGCATTACTACTGCTGAGTTCGATTTTAAAGCTTTCATTCCCATTATAAATACCATTTTATTTGTTCAGTCTCATAAAGGAAAAAGTACAAAAACAATAAAAAGAAAAGAAAATAAAAGAGGGCAGATTGTGAAAACAAGAAAGGTACAGCCCCATACCAAAAAAGAGAAAGAAATTTTGAAAGTGTGCAAGCTTAAATGCCACTCTTGAATAACACACTTCTAATTAGTCAAACTGTTTATCTTGACTAATTAGTTTTAAATTTACTGTTGATAGGATAGTGAATTTGATTTTCCAGACTGTTTAATATTGGCTTATCAGTGGATAGATTAGGATAGAAATTAAAGGTTCAAACATGCTCAAATCTGAACCTAAGGTTTCAAATAGAGATGACTCAAATATGTTTTATTTTCTTGAGTCAAAAAGATCAAAATCTGGTTCTAATTAACTCAAGATCTGAACCAGAGAACAAAGGAGGAACAACTCACATAAGAGTCAAAACAGAGCTGTAAAAAGGTGAAGTAAGTGCATGAACTTTTAGATCTTAAGCCTTCATCATTTTTGTTTTAAAATTTTCTGCAAAAAATGTCTATGCACAGCTTGTTTTTATGCCATAGATCACAGCAAGTCAAACAACTTAATCTTGACTTGACTATTTTTAAAATTGATGTTTTAGAATTTAGAGAATGAAAATCTGTTGGACAGTTTAATCACAACATATGGTAGATTAGGTAGAGAATCATCTGAACTCAGTTGTTTAATCTGAGTTCAGGGAGAAATAAGGAGTAGAAATAAATTAGATTGTCTGCTTTCAAAAGAATAAAATGTTGTGAAAGAGTTTGCCAATCCAAGTGCGATCTAAATGAAGAAAAAAATGTTAGATCGGTAGGATTGGGTAGGTAGAAAGTTTGTGTTGATAAAGTTCATTGTTTTCATAGTCTGCTAATATGTTTTCGGAGAATATCATCCCGGCAAAGGAAGGGCGAGCCCAATGGATCGGGCACGGGTCGGCCTCCCCGAGAGAACATAATGGATCGAGTACAGGTCGACCTCCCCGAGAGAATGCTAGGGTCGAAGTTCTTGATGCCTTCAAGAAGGCACCATCCCCAAGTGGAGCCACTCATTGGCCACCTATAAAATTTGTTCTCTCAAAAGGTGGCCAAAACATTTGTTCGACCTTCAAGAGACAATTTTATTGGCAAGAAAATTTTATCTCTTAAAGCCTACGGGAAGACATCATATCCTTGTTTCAATCTTCATTGTTGTTTCCCTTCGAACTCGGAAGTGCGCTAAAAAATTCGATGAGGAAGGCTACTGCCAAAATCCCCTTCTCACCCCTTCCTCCACTCAGAAACTAACCTTCATTTTTTTCCATCATTTTTCCCTCTGTTCTCCTTTTTTCCCCATCTACCCTTCATCAAAATCCATTTTCATAAGGTTTCGAGATCCTTTTTTGGCCTTATCGAAACCCCCAAAACCCTTTGAAAACCATTGAAAATCTATGAAAAAACACCCATTTCTGTTAAGGGTTTAAGCCCCTTTGGGCCGGAGTCTCAACCACTTCCCCATCGTATGCCCATGGTGCTAAGACCAAGCGCTAACATCTTTTCGGCGCTAATCGCATCGCAAAAAATCCAAAGAAACATAAGTCTTTTCCACTGTCAGAAGTTAGATGCGATTAAGCCCTTCCTTCTAAACCCTCGATCATATGCTTTCCCATATAACCCCTCGGCCCCGCGATCGAGCGCCGATTCATTTTTGAATAAGTATTTCTGCCCAAAGTCCAAAACCTTTGGTTATATATTAAATTTGTCGGGTTTGATATGAAAAAAACTTTTCGCTCGGTGCAATATTCCAAATTAATCTCCGCCATCGATCGATCCGCGGATAAACGGTGTGAAACCTATCATGGTCGGTGGTCCCCGCCATGCCAAACACTATGCGAGAAACCAACGGTATTCATCGCACCGCCTTCGAGGGGTGGCGGTATTTTTCATTTCGGAGCGATTCCATACAACGCTTGACACGTGTCTTGGGGCCCACTGTGCGAAAACCACCATCCATCGCGCGTTAAAGTTCGGACGTGGACCACCGCACGATATTGATGCGTCTTTGTCCAATGCGAGGCTGCCCATCCCAGCGGCTATCGCTCACCGAGGATGTTTGACGGTTAACCAAGGTATGGCGTGGCATTTAAAATATCTCGCCATCGATCGATCTGCGAGATCGACGGCCCATAATTCATCGCTCCGATTCCTTGACCGATCAACATTTACGGGCTCGGGGGTGTATATTCATTTGAAATTTATCAAAGGCTTGAGCTCCGGATGTATTTTATATGGTTTATCGATGACTTTCCACCGTTGGTCGCATGGGCCGATCTCATCCAGAGCGACCCACGTTAGTCTCGATTCCCAAACCAGATTTTGTAACCATGTTTGTCTAAAACCAAGGTTTTTAACCTATTTCTCTCAGTTATTTGAATGACGTGACTCCTTCACATTATTTTTTCTCCTTCCCTCCCCGACCAGTCGATCTCTGCGCAATCGACGGTTACGGATTTAATTCTTCCCCATTTTACTTTGACCTCCTCTAACAAATCTTGACCATTGGATGATGCCATCCAATGGCCACATCTCTCCATGTGCCTTACGAAGCGGTTAGCCCATGCACGCATGATTTTATAATGTTTGTTTGTATTTTGTAGGGTTTTAATGGTTTTCTCACCATTTCTCAAGAAAAAATTCACGGGCGAGGTGACGATCCTCACACTGTGATTCACCGCAAGAATCACTTGCGGGGTTTAAATTTGCATTTTATCAATGAATTCATGAGGCATTGATGTCATTCGACACATGTCATTTCCCTGTGCACCAAAAAAAACGAGTTAATCAAGCACCGATCAAAGAGTATCGGTGTCGAAGACAGAACACACCCGGAAACGGGAGATTGAAGACCTGAAACACGGATCTCAAGTAAATTAAAGGTGTTTTAAGGAGAGACAAAGACATACAGTCGGCCAGGAAAGTCTCCACCACCATAAGTAGAGGCTAATTGAATCCTCTCCAACTCCTTAAGACACCCGCAACATCACGGGAAATCAAAGGAAGCTTAGTCATTACCCGAACAAGAGGTGTTTACCTCAAGACAGATTGAAAAATTAATACAAATCGAATAATCTTATCTCTAATTGTCGGAAGAACTATTTTAAAGATTAAGAGCCACCCGGAAACAAGTTTTTCGATCATTAGACCTCGGGAAGCGAAACAGAGTTACTCCGAGCATGACACGGAGCCTCAAAGGACAAAAAAAGCTTCCACCGATCTTAATCCTAAGCGTAAATCAATTAATGCAAATAAAAAAACCTGTGAATTTCTTCATCGAAGTCCTCAAAGGCCAAAGAGTCATCAATCCGTATTAATTGATCCAGCGAGATCTTTTCATAATTTTCCGACCTCCTCATTCTTCTATAAATACTTCACGTAGAAGATGAGCGATGGTTGGTCTGCGGACATATGAATGTATGTAATAGTTATTACGAAAGTTCTTGATGCCCTGTTTGCAACTTAAAGATACATAGTCGATATGAGAAGTTCGAAGTTGTAGAGACCCACCGGGCTTGGCGATTGTAAGCTTGGTTTGAACATCAATACAAAGTGGCTGATTTATGGGATCTGATTTATGTCAATGGTGATGTGTTCCTCACTTGTTAATTGTTATTTTTCTTTATGTTTTCACTGTCCACTTTCTGCGATAAAGAGCGACAAATGTAGAGTTAGGATTTACTCTCAAAAGTACCCTACTCTTCTTGAAAGCTTTATTTTCTATGTTTCCTTTATTCAAACCTTCTCTTTGAAGAGTATATTAATTCGAGGTTAGTTTAGAAGCACTTGCACGATCTAGATTGCTCTTTAAAATGAGTATTTCCTATATTTTCCTTGAAGAGTATATTAATGCGAGTCGGTTTAAAAGTACTTGCTGATCTAGATTGCTCTTTGTGTCGTTATCTGTGGTTTTCTTATTGAATATCTTTGAAAGAAGGGTAGTTTAGAAGCACTTACCTAATCTTAAGTTGTTCGAATTGTTTTTAAATGTTTTCCGGTGAAAGTACTTCAAAGCGGGGATAGTTTAAAAGCACTTACCCGATCTCGGAATGCTTTTATATTTTGTCACTTGCAAGCACATGTTGAAAGCAAGATAGTTTAAAAGCACTTACTTGATCTTAGATGTGCACTATTTCTTCCTTTTTGTTTTGTTCTTCACTTCCTTTTTTGTTTCACTCCATAAATCACCTTAAGAGATCCTTTGACATAAGTGACTTGCCCCATGGATCCCTGCTTGAACCTTCTTGTCCAATTAAAATCCTCCTATGACTCCATAGCGATGGGTTAAAAGCTGTCTTTGTCTTTTTACTGTCGGCTTCACCCTTCGTTTTTAAGCGCCTTTCATCTTCATCATGTCTTTGCCCAACCAAAAACAAACAAACCAAACCCATGCTCTTCATAACTAGCCTAATATCACAATTCTAGTTATTAAAGATCACATCTTTAAACTCATTCATAGAGAGATCCTCTCTCGGATTCGGGAGGGCTAGATCCTTGAATCCCAAAGTGGTATGATGTTGTCTTATCTTATGGTTTTTCCAATCTGGCCAAAACATAGGAACCCCAACATGAACCATGACCATTATTCTTCGATTTTGGCATCTTGTGGTGATCAATGAGGTGAGGAACAGTCCCTAATACCGCGCACCTCCGTTATCACTTGTTCGTTACAAACAAACAACAAACAAATGAAAGAGAGTAACGAGATCTCTTTACTGCTTCTATTGAACATAGCAACTTTAGTGTTGTGTGAAAAATTTCAAGAATTTACGAGAACTTTGTTTCCAAAAAATTATCAATGTTGTCGGTTGGTTGCCAAAGATGGCGCATGGTGATTTTCCTCATCCGCAATTTCTCTTCCCAAATCTCGTATAGCGATCATGCATTTTTATGGTATCTCCATCCACGTCGATGAAGCACTTTTCCTGTAGATTTATAAATCCCATCAAACCATTCCAACCTAATCCATCCCATATTCGGATGGCCATATGTCTGTCTTCTCCAATGAAATAACGAGGCAATGTCTACAAATATTTGTTTTTCTTTCGCGTCCAATGCATCGTAACTTATCTTGAGCCTCTTTCGAATCTCTTAGGAAGTTTGACTTGGTGAAGCTTATCCAATTGGCGTTCCCAATAATTTTTTGTCGTTCTTTCCACAAACAAGTGCCCCAAGCACTCTCAAAGACAAAGGAAATCTACTACAAGCCTTGCAAAACTCATCTACGAGATATTCAAAACCTAGTGTTTGGATAAGGCTAAAAGAAGGCATGCGAGCAAAAGAGGCGTTGGGAGTGTTGTTCATCGAGACCTCTTAATTTATAGATTGATGACTCCTGTATTCTGAATGTGTGAGAACATCTTTGGAGCGAGATGTAACCAAAATCAAGCTATCGGAATGCAAAAAGTCCTTTGCGGCAAAAGTGCATGCATATGATGCGCATCATCTACATCGTTGATAACTATTAGAGCATACGAAGATGAAAGGTTCCTTTTGAGTATTTGTATACCTTCTTCAATGCCATATATTTTTTCGGTAATGTTAGTCAAGCCCTTCGGAAGTTGGCTCTACAAGAAAATTAAAGATTCTCGACTTGGAATCTCTCTAACATGATATCGAGATACGGGATTGCTTGAAATCACAACTCTTCAGGTTGAAGAGTTATTTGGCTAAGCGTTGTCTTTCCAACTCCCCCCAACCTAACAATCCCCACAACCCAAGCCTTGCCATTATTTTGCATGCTGCGATAGCACTCATGTTTTCAAAATCTTCTACTTTTGATTGCGGACCGGTTGGGTGAGCAGCCACATACAAGGCCGTCCTTCTACGGTTCTGTTGTTTTTACGCACGCATTCCACAACCTTCTCCAACGACATCACCTCGTTCTTGGAAATTGGAAACCAAACAAAACAAAACAAACAAAATCCCCTCTTTATTGTAAAATTTAATACAAAACTTTAAGTGTATATCAATGTGAATTAGATTAATAATACGGAAGGGAGAGTTAAGATTAGTTTAAACCCATTATAGGCGTCGAGTTCGAAACCGACTCTTTTTGAGACGTGGTGGAGCGCATTTCTCCGGTTTTCAAGAGTTTGGCGGTCGTATCTTCTGTTTGCTCATGTTTAGCAAGGGCTTCAACATACGATCCATCTTTTACCCATCGAGGCTCGAGAAAGGCTGCATGTTATAAAACACGGGAATTATGATATCCTTAGACTTTTTCCATATGAGAACCAAATCATCGAGACACCATGTTGAGTCGACCTACCCAGGACAAGAAAATGATGATGTGGACATAGGTGCTTTTGATGGCGGCTTGGATTTTAGAATCTATGAGCTCTCTCGCCTACAATTCTTCCCTATCGAGGAAGGGTTGCAACCCATGTGCATGAAGGTCATGATAGAGATGGGCGACAAAGGATATTTTAACATCGGGACCCCAATGAATTATAAAGACATCAAAGTTATAGCTTGGGTAATTATTGGAGGTGGAGGGGGTATCGATCATAGCGGAAGTGATGGTGGGCGTTCGCGAGTGCGCCATTGAAGACAGCTGCAAGTAAGAAGGAAAACACAAAGTGATAGATTAAGAACTACAAAATAACAAGGAAAACACAAAGTGATATATATGGAAAGAAAACGGGAGGTATTTTTGGTCCTTCCAAAGCTGAGATGTAAATGTTTCTTATGGCAATGGCACATTTCATGTTGATTTCCACGAGCGTGTTGCAACACAAAAAAAAACTATTTTTTTTGTTTTGTTTTGTTTTGTTTTAGATAAAAAAAATTTATTTATTTATGTTCTCATTTATTCTATTTCTATACTAACCTACTCTACTTTGAAAACTAAAATATACTTACGTGTAAGAGTACTTCCAATGGAACCATCTTCGAAATAAGGCCTCAAGTATGTACATACCCAAATTTGAAAACGAAGGCCTCAAGTACGTACATACCCAAATTTGAAAAACAAATGTCAATAAATAATAGGGTATGAGAGACCAACTTCCCTTGAAAGGATGGTGCCAAAAATTGTCTGAAGTATGGAGTGATGTTGCAAAAAAAATGATGGAGTGAAACCAATATTCAATACAACCTTGACTCTCTTGATTTCCCATGGTTTTCATATCACGAAGTTCTTCCATGAATTCGCAATTTTTGGATTTGAAACCTTCCCAATCTCAATATAATTTTTTTGTAATGGTGCATGTGAGATAGAATGGGTAGGAAGGGTAGGTAAATTTTGAAGTTCAATAATGTAAGCATGTTGTAATGGTTTATTATTGTGAGGGTGTGGAATGAGTTGAGCGAGGGAAATTGTGTAGGGCATGGAGGATTTTGATGATGTAGTTGATTGGGTTGTGTGGATGATTTTGATAGGAAGCAAGATGTTGTTGAAGAGCTGGTAAAGAATATGGATGATGTGATTGTGCTACAAGAGGGAGAGTAGTCATGTAATCATAAGATGAACCATGCCAAACTTGTGGACAATATTGGTGGTGGTTATATTGAGATTGACATGGCTGCCCTAACAAAGGAGTATTCCATAATGGAGTATGCAAGTAAGAAAATGGAGAGGAAGTGTTTTGAACTATACATGTAGGCCATGGTTTCCATGGTTGTGAGCTTGTAGCTTCTCAATCTCTTTGATATGTTGCTTTCATCCTAGGTAAGAAAGAGAAACTATGCATGGGATGCTCCTTTTGGCAATGAGGGAAAAAACACTTCTCAAATTTTTTCTAATTTTTCTTTACACGCAAAACATGCGAGTTGTGAATTTAGAGAGCTAATAAAATAAATTTTAAAATGTTGAAATAAATAATTGATTTCGGCTCTTATATCTCATGTTCTTGTAGTAGATTCGGAAATGAAAGAAGAAAAATTCTCTAGAATTCTTACCGGCCTTGGAGATTCCTCTTGAATACCTAATTCATAAATCACAAACATCATCATATGATAGCTGAAAAAAAATCACCTTTTCGTATCGGATTTAAGAGTTCTAAAATTTCATCTTTGATTCCTTTAAGAATGAGTGTTTTTTAAGATCTCTTTTTCCAAATTCTTATGCTTTGATTTTTTGAAGGTTGTATTTAAATACGCTCCACATAGTCCTCCAAGCTTTCATCTTCCCCCCTGTATCATATGAAAGATATCTTCAACGGCATCGTAATAGTCTTGGTACTTCTTCAAGAATACATTCGTCATATCCTCCCATGTTTGAATGCGGTTCCCACTAAGGCTCATGAACCATCAGAGAGTTTGCTCCTTTTTAGAGTAAGAGGAAACACTTTCAACAATTTATCATTAGTACAATAATCATATCCTCTACAAAGTACTTCAAACTCAAATAAGAATGTATCTAGATCTTCATTTTCCAAACCATGAAATTTTGGTAGAGTATATGGGGGAATTATGTGCATTTGTGTCACTCCTCCCAGGATCTCCCGATAGGGAATTCAAAAGTAGCAATGTGAGCCATTTCTTACCATTATAGAAGATGTCCTTCATGTGTTTCTTCAAGGCTCCTCCTTCAAATGTTCCTGTCAATTGGTTTGTGGAATGGGTGGTGCTTGACTCACCACTTAAGTGAAATGATAAGATTTCTTCAAATTTCTACCTTTTTTCTACTTAGTCATTCAAAAAAACCCCTATTCTGTTTAACCTATATGCATTTGCCGAAAAAGCGGTTTGTTGAGCAAGTGTTTTACTTGTTGGTTATGCGGGTCTTTACCTCCCATTTTCAATACCTAATTATTTTACGACAAGAAGATAAAAAAAATACTTTTAAACACTCCCCAGAAATGAGGTATGTATCTACAACCAAATATTAGTGTGGTAGTGCTATTTGACTTCCTCACGACAACGATGCCAAAATGTTGGGTAAAGTTAATTGCTTAATAAAAACAACTAATCACCTAATCATTAATTATCAACCAAGGAACGTCTTTTTATTTCAAGACAATCGGAAAAATATATGCATTGCAAACACCAATAGCTAACACTAGTTCTAGATGATTATGTTCTACACTATCAAGCTCATTCGAAAAGAAACAAAATGCAAGACTTGAAAAACAATACCGAATCTAAAAAAACAGAAAGTAAATGACGGGAAAATTACTATGTTAATCACATGACTTGAATCAATACTAAATTAAATCACACATTGCTGAATTGTAATTTTAACCTATTACACTCAACATAATTCAAATGATGATCTAGAAGCGATGAATTGAATGAAATCTAGAAATTGCAAGAAATAACAATGCGGAAAATGCACCAAACAACAAATTACTTAAACATAAGGAAATCTACTTTAAGGAATGAGAATTGAAATTAAAATAAACAAGAACACAACTAAACTACTTTAGGTGTTCAAAGCAACACCTCGTCCAAGGTAGTGGACCCAAGCGCCCAAGACTCGATTTACGCAGCGAGAAGAAACTCGGATCGGATTACAAGTAATAGCTAGTAGAACTCAATGGATAGTTTCCTTCATTAAAATATATGAGAGAAGTAATTACATCGGAATGAAGCTCTTGGCTTTGTCTCAAGTTCAACAATTATTCATCTCATATTCAAAAATTGTTCATTCGTTCATCCAACAATTGTTCATTTGTTCATTTTCGTTCCTCCCTCTCTTTGATCTCTGTTTTCATTTAAATACATAGATTAGAAAAGGGAAATTACAACTAACTTGATTACAAAATGATTTACCATTACAATTAGAGATTTTCTACAACAAATTGATCAACAAGATCAGACACGAAATATCATGACTCGGCTAGAACAAGTCGAATCTAGTATTACAAGCTGGAAGAATTTGGAAAAACGACCACAACAACAAATCTAATAAAATTGCCTTAGATAACATTACATTTATCTCAATCCAAGCCGAATTACGGAAAAAATTCTCATGGGAAAACTGAATTGGTCCGTTCTACACAAAACCCATGTCTCGGATTTTCAAGATTCATCTTCGTTTGTCCAAAATAGCCAATGCAAAACCGTCACTTTTTATCCCGACAAATTTACGAGTTGGAATAGGAGATTGAATTTCCAATCTGGAAGAGATCTTGGAGGCTAAAAGCATGAGTGATGTTATAGCAGTTAATAAACCATATTTGACAAAATCATGCATAATAATTATCGAGTTTAGTTGAAATAAAGGAGAATACTTATTACTTATCCATAAGAGCATAAATTCTTATAAAATGGAATTAAATGATAAATTATGATAAAGAATGGTATAAATGGATGAAATAGATGTTAAGAAAGTGGTAATAATAATGACAATTTAGTGGTCCAACATTGTTCATTGGATTCTGGGAATCTTCCCAACCTCTAGTGGCTTCTAGAAGTTTTTCTAGCTTTCACCTCATCTGATAGCTTCGAATATGGATACCATGGAGCTATTAAACCTCTTATCCTCCTATTCCCATGAACAAGGAAAACTATTCACCCATTTTTGGAAAATCCATTCAATGATTCATTTATGTCAAACTACCTTCATCTACTTATAAATAGAGCACTGATCATAGTGCACAAGAGAGCAAGAATTTGTATTAAGTAGAGTTATGCTGGTGAGATCATGACTCTTGGAGGTAATGTGCATGTAATGTGATGCTGCTGGATTGATGATACCGAGAGTGATGAGGATGGGACTGAAGCTAGAGGAGTGACATCGAATCGATCAATGGGTTTTACTTGTCCTTCTACTTCGTAATAAAGACATCTATTCCTTTCCTAATGCATGTGTTAATGATGTTACATGTGTATTTACGAATTTAATTTATTCAATTTGTTTAACTTGAATAGATCATATTTCCTTGATGTCGTTTTTTGTCATCTTTTTGCCATTGCAGGTACCAATCTAGCGAGTTCAGTTCAATTGAGAGCGACGGAGCAACAAAGGGAAGCGAGGAAAAGCGAACAGATTACAGGTAGGTTTTCTTCCCTTTATCTATTCGTTTTAAGGAAAAGGTTAGATATCTTTATTTTTGTTGTTCTAAGTGCACCACCACACTTAGGGAAAGCATACTTATATGTAGGTTTGATTTCCATAAAACAATTATGTATTGATTTCTAGAATCTTAATCCAAATAATTTTTGAGGGTATGTTGTTAATATTTCTAAATCAATCAAAATTTGTTGAGATATTAAAGGAAGCGCATGAAGGTGTATGTGGTGGAAATCTTTCTCTAATGGTAACCATACATAGAAACATTAGAGAAATCTTTTATTGTCCTTAATTATTCAAATATGTGCATACATTTAGCATGAAATGTCTACCTTGTCATAAGTCCTATGGAAAAAAACAAGAGAGTAATTATTCTCCAATGAGGACCATTTCGATTAAAATCCCTTTTACAAAATGGGAATTGGATTTTATTGGCCACACAAATCCAAAATATACCATGGAGCACTCTTATTTATTGATAAAAATTTATTACTTCATCAAATGGTTGGAAGTAGTAGCATTAAAGGTCATTGATTTAGAGCAACCCATACTATTTTTACAATAAATATCCTATCTAGGTTCAACATTCCTGAGAAATTCATCACTGGTAGTAATTTAATTTTCATTAGATCTAAATTCACATATTTTTGTGGAAATTTTAGGACAACAATGTGTCAATGTTAAAATTATTACCTTGATTTTCCAAAACTTCATCAATTTGAGAATTATATCACACAAATTTAAGCTCTTAAGGATCTATCTTAGTGATTGTGCGTATGATTAGGAAATAATGACTATTCTCTATAAATTGAAAGTTCCTTTTGATATTTTTTGTTCTATTTTATTAAATTAGAGACGCAATAATTTAAAAAAATTATAATATTCCTACTTATGCCATTTTTTGATTAGTTGACACATGAGCAAGATAATTTTTCATATAGGTGCACTTTGATACATGTAGTAAGGAAAGAGTATTGTTTTCTTATAATCACAAGGGCTCCAAACCCTTCAAAAATCTATTTAAAGGATCCAAACAACCCATGACTACAAAATCACCTAAAATGACTCCTCACCCAAAGTCTCAATAAGGCACCAGTTCAAAGGAAAACAAACCACTTAGATCTTGTTCCTTTGTGGTAAATATGGGCATCTTAACATCAATTTTGGGAGAAGATGCAAGAGTTGGAAGTTGCCATGAAAATACACAATATTCAATTTAATTCTTCAACCTTTTCTACTTCTTCTAAGCCTCATGCTATTTCTACAATAGTATGTCAACCATCTCATGAATGGATCTTAGAATCATATGTCTCTCACCATATGACCAATTGTAGGGATCTTTTCTCTAGTCTTGATGATTGAACATCCAAACAAATTTTTGTTAATGACATCTCTCTATTAGATGTTGTAGGAATAGGAAAAATAGATTGTCATGGTGGGAAATTTAACAAGACATTTTATGTTAGATCTAAGACTTTTGTGATCCATAGTGTAGATAGAAATGTATTTCAGATTAATCACATCATTAGGATTCGGTCGACGTTTCGAACCAGCTAATGTGGTTCATCCTCAGGACAAGGTGGAGAAACTAACTGATCTCGAAGAATAAATAGTGGGGATGCATCAATGCCCGAAAATAGCCGTTGAGAGCTAGTTGTTAAGAACTAGTCATTAAGACTAGCTGTTAAGAACTAGCCGTTAGATAGTTAGTTAAGTAAAAATATTTTATTATTAATTAAGTCAAATTAAATAATAAATTATTTAAGAGGGAAATTTATTAAAAAGGGGGGGTTTTTAAATTTATTATGTAATAAATAAAATAGGTAATGGGGAGGGGGAAGAATTATTAAATTTAAATTTAAAATAAGATAACCAGATAATTAATAAAAATAAATTAATAATTTAATTAATTAATTATTTGTATATAAAATATAAAACATAAACAAAATTACCTAAGAAGGTAAAAGGGGGCAAATTATTAATTTAAAAAATAAATAAATAAAAAGAGTTAAATAATAAATTAATTAAAATAAAATTCAATTAAAAAGGGGGATATAAATTATTATGTAAATAAATATAATAGGTAATAGGGAGGGATACATTTTTATATTATAAATAAATAAAATAGATAAATAAAAAAAATATAAAAAAAAGATAAATAAATTAAACAAAAATATAAAATAAACCATAAATTACTTAATTAATTAATGGAATTATCAAAACTAAATAAATAAATAAAATAAATATAAAATAAAATAAAAATAAATAAATAAATAAATAAAATTAATTAATCAATAAGATAAACATAAATTAATTAAGAATATAAAACTAAAACATAAATAAAACAAACAAAAATTACCTCGCAAGAGCTGAGGTCCAACTCTTACTTAATTTCCAACCATCATCATGGTTGAGATTCTTAGCATGTCGCTCAATTTTGATCGCCTCCCTTAGTTTCCTATGGTGGAAGTGATCTACCTGGGCAACAACTTTGGAATCTTCAATACAAACATGGTGGCATGATTTTTCCACATGTTCAACAAGAGCTGAGGTACGAGACCGATTTTGTCTAATATCTGCAGCATGCTCCCGGATTCTCTGCCTAATGGAACGACTTGTTTCCCCAATATAGGGAGTCCCACAAGAACAAGCAATCATGTAAACTCATTTCATGTCCTTAGGGTCAATAGGGTCCTTAACAGACCCAAGGGAATTTCTAATAATGCAGAGAGGTTTGAAAGAAGCAGAGATATTATTTCTCCTAAGGACATGGGCAATTTTGTCCGTTGTCCCCTCGATAAATGATCTCTCTACAAATTTTCTTTTAATATTTCAAATACGTCATTTTGGTGATGGAAAAACTATTAAGTATTACCTAATGATGTCATAAATAGATATCTAAAGGGTCCATAAATTTGTAGTAGCTTCAAGACATGTTGATGACTCTTTAAGGTCATATAAATTTAATGAATTTGAATATTCAAACCTTGCCACCCTTCTTGCTCATATCTATGACTTGAGAAAAAATTGGTATGAGAACTTTTGGTCATTTGAACAAATGCTACAAGCAAAAACTCTTGAAGCACCAAATGGTGCATGGTATACTCATTATATAATGCAACAATGGTGTTTTTAATGGTTGTGATTTGGGTAAGCATCACATCGATCCCTAATTCCTTCTAGTCATTGATGGCCAACATCAATCCCACTTGCATTAGTTCACAATGATATCAATGGGTCATTTCCTAATCCATCATTTTTAGGAGCATGATATATTCTCATTTTCATTGATGATCACATAAGGCACACTTGGGTTTACTTCTTGAAGTGAACTTTTCAATCTCTTTGTTTCTTTTAAAGCATTGCTTGAAAATAAATAAGGTCATATAATCTAGAGGATTCACATTCAACATATTGTGCTTTACACTCCATAGAAGAATGGATACATATTGAAAATGTAAATTAATGGAAAAAAATATTGTTCAATAAAAAAAATTAGCACTATGGTTTTAATAAGCATAAGTTATAAATGGTGCTAATCAAATTGTACTCTTAAAAAAGTTGCAATGAATTAACTCCAAAATAATCTTAGTCTCAAATCAATATTGATGTCAAACACTTTAAAGTGTCTAACTATGAAGCATGGGAACATATTCGTAATGAAAAACATACTGAAATGTAATAAAAAGGTGAGCAATGCATTTTTTCTATTTATGTTGAAGATGTAAAAGTCGACCAAATTTTTCCTTCTCACACTTCATAGGTTTTCTTTAGGAGAGATTTTCAATTTGATGAACGCTCATTGGCTTGCATGCTTACATCTTATTTACCACTTATCTCTTCTTCTTCTATTTCTTTGGGACTTGTATCCTTTTCAAATGATGATTCTTACTCGTATGATGATGAAACTAAACCAACAACTTTAATTAATCCTCTTATAGTTTAATCAATGGTTTATTCTTCCAATCTCACACCTTCAATGTTTTATTCAATATATAGATCATGCATCTCAAAATTCTCCACTTCTAAAATGGGTTCAAAGAAGAAGGGAAACCACCAGTACTTTAGTTGATAATATGTCAGGTACTCATAGGACATGCTCCTGGTTTTGTATAAGTCATTAAGCTCTTATAATGCATCATAGTGGGCGAAAAGATCCTCAAAATTATAAAGAAACAAGTAGTCAACTTGAATGGGAAACAATTATGCAAGAACAAATGAACTCCATAATGAAATATGACTTTAGGGGTATTCTCTACATGAAGCCTAGATTATTTAGTGCAAATTGGTGTACTTAAACCAAGTTTTTAATAGATGGTAACATGAATACACTTAATTCTTCCATGCAATAAAAGGTTCATCCCAGGTTGAAGGTATTTATTACTTGAAAACTTTTGCTTCTACTACAAAGATGGATTTAGTCTTATTCGTTCTTTCACTTGCTACTTCTCAAGGTTGTGAAATACATTGGACATTAAAATCACCTTTCTTCATGGGAAGTTGAATGAATAAATCTACATGAAACAACCTATAAGTTTTTCTTACAATGACTCATCCCTTGTTTTCCATGTCAAGAATTTGCTCATAGTCTCGAGCAAACTCTGTATTACACGTCATTTTGTCACATTGAGGCAAAAGACCCTAAAACAAAATCTCTCGTTATTCGATGAACCCTTCAACTATCCCCTACAAATCTGGAGTAAATACCATTTTGAGAATTACAAGAATCTTGTATTACATTGCTTAAAAACCCTAATTTAAAGCAGTATTGCACTTTACCTATCAATAAACTGTGCAATCAGAAGTTCAATCGTTGTGCCTTACACTGTGTGTTGCACTTATCTCCACTAAAAAGTATGAAAACCTTTCTAACTAGATGAAAATAGAAGTAAATTCTAGAACTCTTGTTGAGGAATCTTATCCTCAACCACCTAGAATCAATCACCTACCTATTTGGACCTCATCCTAGGATTCATGGAACTAAATCCACCTATCAAGGCACGCACTCCTCATTATGTGGATCTTATACGGAGGTATTTTGGCCCTTCCAAATTGAAATCTAAATCTTCATTAGGGCACTCATGCATCTCCTCTATAAAACAACATGGCAATGAGGGCTAGCGAGTAGGCACGTCGTAGGTGCACTATAGGAGTTGGTGCAAACTATAACCTAATGGTAATTAGTGAAAGATGGAATCCAAAAGTAGTAAAGATTCCATCTGCTATGGATAACTCTTTTTTATTGCTTTAATTTGTACAGTTTCAGAAAGAACCCCTCCCTCCCTCCGTCCCTTATTTCGAGTCCATGTCTCATGATTTTATAAAATAAGAGTTGTTGAAAGAGTTTGGTGTCTTCGTGGTCAAACCAGACTTGTGGGTGCCCTTCACGTAGGAAAAGTAGGTTATAATATTTTGGTGTATTATGGGGGTCAACCTGTGTTTTTTTAGAGTGCCGCAATTTACATAAAATAATTCAACGCGTCCACAATTTATATAAATTAATTCTGCACGTTAGAGAGAGAAACAATATCTAATTATTAAAAACATGAACGATGAGACGAGGCCATTAACTATCATTTGTTTGGTCAGAACACATCATCACTTACAGTAAGAATCATTAAACAGATAAGCACTTTTGTACATACCAAATGATCAAACAGATTAGCAATAAACTAGGAAATATGCGAGAACGACGGTTTTTTTCTAATATATATATATATATATATATATATTAATGGTATTTTTTTCCTAGTGGTCACCTTTGCATGTTATGGGATGTATTTAGCTTGGTTCCAAATTCCTTCCAAACGAATTGTTAATTTTATGTAACATATTGTTTTTTACCATTGCACATTGAAAAAAAAGAAAATGATTTTTGTATTTTCATCGATGATCTCATGTTTTCAGTATAAAGGTTGTGGGTTTGACTTTATCATTTTTGTTATGTAAATTTAATGTGTTGATGTTTTTGTATGTAAGTAGTTTTTAGAGTTATGTATTTTTCAAACACAGTTTGGGGAGGGAAATTGATGAGATTTAAAAGCAGGAAGTTTAAATAAGATGAAGTTTGGTTCTAATAAATAAATATTTATTATTTTTTAATGTAAAGACTATATATTATTGTTGTAGCAACCATTTTGGGTTGAGATATCTTTATTATAGACAAATTCTAAAGTTTTTAGAAGACAGACCAATATCAATTTGTGAATTTGCATTATGCATCTCCTCGTCTCCTAATCAAGTTTGTATTTTGAATGGATTTTTTTGATATAAACAATGGCCAAAAATAGATTAAATGAGCATCTTAATGGAAATATGGTACTTCTAGGTCAACTTGGCATTTCCTAGCACTAAACTAAGCAATTATTGGTATGATCCAACCATAACTTTTAGCAAGGGGATGTTATAAATTTTGTTAAAGTACATAGATAATGATGCTATACATAACAAGGTTTCATAGCTAGCATTCCCTTCCGCTTAGTTTATTTATTGAACTTTGAAAGGTATAAAGCAACTAGCACATTTGAACAAGGGCTACAACATAGCTACTCTCGCTTAGTTTAAATATAGTTAAATTAGAGTAAAAAACAATAAATACGTACAACTTTATATTAATAAAAATACAATTAAAATAACAAGATAATTCATGATTGCATTATCTCTGCTAAGTAGAGATAATAAGAACTCTATTTGTGGATGGTTATTTTTATAAACTTTAATTCCATCTGCTTGGTTACTCGACTTGCTCTACTTACTCTACACAACCTATATGAACCATATCCCTGGGAGTGAACTAAACTTCGTGCCCAAACTACTTACCTGGTTGGTTGGAATTTATTAGAGAGATGCCTAGAATCATTTAATTGGGTAGGTTCTCTCTCTTTCTCTCCCTCTCCCTTGTGGTCGAGCAACTAAAGTTCCTCTCCTATTAGTCGAGTGATTTTAATTCCTCTCCCATTGGTCGAGCCTGCTTGCACACCTCTCCTTTATTGAGAGCCTGCTTGTGCATCGTTGGTCGAGCCTGCTTGCACACCACTCCTTTATTGAGAGTCTGCTCGCACATCCTAGAGGTCTACCTTGATGACTCATCATATTTGTTAATTTTATTTTGTGATGAAAGTTTCTTACTAAATTATTGTAGGGGGGGAATGCCCGAGAATTGAAGGGCATTGGAATCCATTTATCCTAAAATATTCATTTTTCAATATACATAAAGTTTTTTTTATCATTTTTTTTTCATATAATCATGAGATTTATTAACAACCATTGAAATCATTTTATCTTTCACTTTCAACAATAAAAGTGAAAATTATTTGGTGTTTTTTTCAAAGTTGACTACTAAATTATTAGAAAAGAGAATCCAAATATGTTATATAATTTATTGGAAAGGTTATTAAAATTAATTTTCTTTTCATTTTCAATAATTATATTGAAGTTGTTGTATAGTTTATAAAGAAGATTTATTATTATGATGATGATGGTTATTGTCCATTAAGACCAATGCGGTCTATCGGACCTTAAGAGAGGAGAAAGAATCAAAGTTTGATTCTTCAAAATCTTGTATCTATTGTCAAAGAGAAGGGAAATAAGTGCTCCAAGATCGTTATAGGTGGGTTGGCTTAATAGGTCAAGAATATTGGAAGTGTGGCAGATGGTAGGGAATTGAGAGTGAATGTGAGTAAGAGTCAGGCAGCCTAAAAGGAAGTGCTTTTCATCTTCCACCAACTTATAATCACAAATATGATAGATTCTATCGTTCCAAGGGGTCCTGGAAATAGACCATTGTCCGGTCTCACTCCGAAGCTCATGGGAATTAGTTCTTATCTTAGCGATGTTCATTTTTTTCTTATTGATAGACAACACAGAGAGATAATTCTTATTATCAAGTGTGGGGTTGATCACTTCCTTATAATATCTTAGCTTCCTTTTACCCTCCAGCTCCTGGTCCTCTGACAAATTTTCCTTAAACTTGAAGGTAATAGTATTTTTGATATTATCTTTGCTTTCCAAACTGATCTCCTCCTTTATTCCCCAATGGTTGAGCCAGGATTGGGCATCCTTATGCCACCCTCTCTTGAGGCGAAGGTGAGGGTTTTGACTACAGTTAGAAGCAATTTTAGGGAGCCTTTTTTATTCCATGTTGTCAAGCTTCTTCTTATACGTCAGATATATAAACATAACTATATTTTCAATGGGGCACAAACGATATTTGATCAAGAGGATAGGATAGGGAGTATTTCCCTTGATCTTAAGGTTGTAGGTTATGAATTGCTTTTGAATCATCTCAATCTTCCTCCATGACTCTCTGGATATACTGGAACCCCAAACTTCACATCTGTATAAGACAACAGGGGTAACAAGGCTCTCAAAGAGGAACCTCTTTTTACTCCAAATGTAAAGATCGACTGACTTAAAATTGTTTTCAAGCTCATAATAAGCTTTCCAGCCCTCAATAATCCTTTTCTCGATGCTATAATTCCAGTTGAGATGATGAGGGAAGTCAATGCCCAAATACTTATAAATAGAAACCTTCTCTAAGCACTGGTTATTATACACGAAACTACCATGGGTGATCTTTTTGGTTTTAATGATCGACTTTAGTTTTGTCAATATTAATTGTCATACCCATCTTGGAGCAGTAGTCATGAAGAATTTGGAGTTGTTTGTCAAGGTCATCATGGATTTTTGCAAGAAGAACAATATCATCAGCATAGAGGAGAAGAGTAATGAGACCACCAACAAACTCGGCGCCCTTGGACCCCACAGATTCCATACACTCCTCTAGCTTATTGACGTATATGCCAAAAAGGGTAAGAGATAGGGGACGCCCTTACTTAACTCCAATATTGCATTTTCAAATGCACATGAAGATTTTCATGAAATTTATTAACAACTATTAAATTATGTTACCCTATAATATAAATTTATTAACAATTATTAATTATATTACCTTATATATATATATATATATATATTTTAATATATATTCTTTACATATTTTTAAATTTTACAATGAATTAAAAAACATAATTTTTATAAAATAATTAAATTTCTCAATTACACAGTCATAATTAAAAAATTATCAATAATTAAAAATTTTAAAAATCATAAATAACTAAAATAAAATAAAATTTTGAAATGATTTAAAAATTAACAATTTTTATTAATGATTTAAAAATTAACAACTTTTATTTATAATTATTTATAATTGAATGCCCACTAAGTTCTCACAACCACATTTCTATCCATTTTATTTTTGAAGATATTGTTTACTATTTTTATTTTTATTAATTTTAATTTTGAAGATATTGTTTACTATTTTTATTTTTATTAATTTTAAAATTTTAATGAAAATATAAAAAATGTATAATTGTTAAAAAAAAAAATTATTTTTAAAATTTCAATAATATAAAATTAATTTCTTTAAAAAATTATAATGTTAAATTAGAAATAAAATGGAAAATCAATATCTTTTAATAAAAAATTAAAATGGAGAATGTTTATTTTGAAACCATAAACTTAAATTATAAAGGGGGCAAATTAATTACAATGTATTTCAAATTTTAGTACAATAATACAATATTTAGCCAAAAGTATGCAAAAGAATTTAAGGTATGGGCAGAATCAAACTGGGTCCCTAGGTGTGCTAAAAATTTATTTAAAAATATTTTATGAATATGATTAATGCATTCCCAATGCGTGAGGAAGGTGCGACTCGTTTTCCCAATGCTCGAAAGTTAAGTTGATGTTTGTTGGTTGTTAGTATTTATCTTTTTAGTTAACGACCAAAAAATAAAGTTAAAATAAAATTTGATAATTGAATATTAATATTGTGTAAATAAAATTTGATAATTGAATATTAATATTCTATTAAAGTTAACATAAAATTGGATTAGTGTTTGATATTAATATTTTATTATGTATATGGGTTTTTGGATTGATGGTGATCAAGTGTTTTTGTTAATGATACTTTATGTGAAAAAGTCAATTCAAATTTGTGAAGACATTTACATCTCAAAAAGAATATTAATATTGTATTGTATTCAAAATAAAATTGGATTAGCGTTTAATATTAATATTGTGTTATAGTCATCAAGTCTCACTAGCACAACCGGTTGAGGATGGGCCTCGTCAAAAGGGCGACACGGGATCAAACCTCATAGAGGTTGTTGCGCCCATGCTAGGGGGAGGAGAAAAGTTAAACCCAGTTAGCTTAGCGTTGGTGTGGCCTAGGTTGTGTGCGAACTCCAAGTGACTTTGACGGCTTAGATGCCCTTGGGTTGCGGTTTCGTTAGCCACAAATCAAGCCTGATGTAATCCCTGATGAAATCAGACCACTTAATTAAAAAAAAAAAAAAAATTATAGTCATCAAGTCCCACTAGCACAACTAGTTGAGGATGGGCCTTGTCAGAAGGGTGTTGAGATTCAACAAGATGATGAGCTTAGTGAAAAGAGTCACCTTCACTAAGTGGGCCCGCAGGCTATTTTTGGCGTAAAGTCTATTTTTAGACTATGTCTATTTTTAGACATGTCGATCATATTCTATGAGTTGCAGGATGCTATTTGTGGATGGTTGGTCAAGTTGGAAAAATAGATGGACTTCTATTTTTAGACATTTTGGGCAAAGTCTATTTTTAGACTGCCAGTCTAAAAATAGACATGTCGGATATTATTAGCTCTTAATAATATTTGGACTCTAAACATTATCTTATTCTCTTGGAGCACTGACATTCAGTTAACAGATTGTTCAGATCAGCTAGCTGAAGGAATTACGTAATTCCTAGAGCTATTGGTGGTTCATGCATGGAGGAATTCAGTTAGAACTCAAGTGGCAGAGTTTGGTGGAGTTGGAGAAGTAGTTGGTGGAGTTGGTTTCTAGTTTAACTACACTTGTGGAGTTAAACTCAGTTGAAATGATTGTGTCTATTTCTAACTGATTGATACTTTCGGTGGAGTTGAGTGAATTAATTAGTTAAATTAATTCACTAAATAATAACTCATTATTTAACTGGACAGAGACAACAGTTAACTACAGTGCAGAACAGATCAGTGGAGACTCAGTGGAGAGATTGGTGAAAGAGAAAGTGTGACTATCAGTTGTGACTATAGTGTTGCATTGTATGCACCACACATTCATTGGAGATGCCAATGAGGATTGCGTGAGCAAGGCTGGAGCAATTCGAACTCATCCAGAGCCATTCTTCAGCAGGGATTGCGCAGTAGAGGCAGGCTATCAGGAGTGCAAAAATCAGTGCAGATTTTTGCTGATTGTTTTTTATTAGTGTGTAGCGATTGTATTGTACTGAGAGCTTGATATGATCAGATTTATATGAGGATTGTTACATGATCTCTATGACATATATTATATACAGATAGTTGGGGTTTTCAGCTTCAGGCTTTCCCGTTAAACAACTGTGTTAATGTGTGTGAATTTTTATTATTTCAGGTGTGGATTGCAATCTTGATTTAATTTCCGCAAATGATCAATGGTGGAATAGATTCTGTATTTTACATGAAGTTAAAATAGTGTGAGATTAGGAGAATATTGGACAGATAACACATAAGTTATATAATTTCTACATGGTATCGGATTAGTGTTGATCATTGGAGGAGATTGCAATTATTGAAGCGGTTGAGTTTTGTGCTGGTGGAATTCGAATTTGCTGCAGTGTTTTCTTGGTGTCGAATTTGAGCATTCATTGAAATGTCTTTCAACGGATTGTGATTTGAGTATGCCCTTGATGGGAGCTTGATTTACATAGCATGGAAGGACAATATAGAGGTGGTGTTGGATGATAATGGGTTGAAGGAGTTCATAGATGTTGATATTCTGAAGCCTGCTTCTAGCGATGCAGCCGCGCTTGATGCATGGCAAAAGAAGGTAGCAAAGTGTTGAAGGATTTTGTTGGAAATTGTGAAGGAACACATTGTGTCCAGCCTTCATGGGAAAGCCACTCCATTCTTAATATGGAAGGCTTTGACATATTTGTTCCAAAGCATAAGTGACCAGAGGAAGTTAGCGCTTAAAGACAAGCTCAGAAAAATAAAAATGGAAAAAGGAAACAATATACCAAAATATCTCACAAAGTTTGTCCACTGCAAGGATGAGCTGGGAAGTGTGGGGGTTACTATTGATGAAGAAGACTTGGTGAGCTTGGCTCTCCTTGGGCTTTCAAAGAGTTGGCATAGCTACAAAGAATCTGTCAATGGACGGGAGAAACTTCCAGGATGGGACCAACTTTGGTTGGATCTTGTGCAGGAGGAGATAAGGCAGGGTACTAGGGATGGATCTTCATTGAAGAATGAAAATGAAGAAAATTGCGCTTTGGCTACCAAAGCTCGGAAAGGAAAAGGGAAGAAATATTCCAAATCCGAAGCTAAGGGAAAGAAGCAAGATTTGTCCAAGGTGAAGTGTTTTCACTGTCGCCAGCATGGCATTTCGCCACTAATTTCCCACAGAAGAAGAAAAATAAGAGCACTGTTGGTTCTGTAGTAGGATAGGCCTTAGCCTCGTAGTTTGAGCTCGAATGCTCGACTTTTCTTTGATCACATGCTTGGTTTCAAGTCTGATGGGATCGGTGTGGTTTCTTGACAGTGGTGCGTCTTTCCATATGACCGGAGAAAAAGATTTGTTTAGTGATCTAGAGGAAAAGGATCTTGGAGTGCACATCGAGATGGGCGGTGATGGTAGATACAGTTTGAATGGTATCGAGACCATTTCCTTTTGAGAAGAAGTTTGGTAAACCTTTCATCTTGAAGGGTGTCATGCATGTTCCAGGATTGAAGAAGAATCTGATCTCTATGGTGATGCTGGAAGACAAGGGTTATGATGTTGTTTTTAGTGAGGGAAAATATTTCCTTCGCCATAAAACAACTGGTCAAACCAGGAGGATAGGGATTTGAGTTAGGAATCTTTATCAATTTCAGGTAGATGGCTGCGCTGCAATGGCAGGCAAAGAAGAAGGAGTGGTGAGCCGAGATGAGGGCAAATTGTGGCACAGGAGATTGGGCCATATTCACCATGGTGCTTTGAAAATTTTCTAGAGATTTCTACCGGGCTTCCCAAAGGTACACTTGCGTAGTTAGATCAGTGCAAGGGATGTACTTTGGGAAAATTTGTGAAGACTAATTTTCATGAGAAGGGTAGTCGTGCTTCGACGATCCTTGAGAGAATTCACATAGACATGTGTGGACCTTTCTCGGTTGCTTCAATAGCAAAGCACAGGTATTATGTGATATTTGTTGATGAATTTTCTCGTAAGTGTTGGATCTTCTTCATGCAGAAGAAGAGCGAGACATACTAAAATTTCTGTGAGTTCAAGGTGCTGGTTGAGAAGGAGTCAAGGAAGCAGGTGAAATATCTAAGGAGCGATAATGGTGGTGAATACATCTCTGGCGAATTCAAATACTTCTGTAGTAAAGAAGGAATTCGAAGAGAACTCATAGCGCCTCATAACCCACATCAAAATGGGGTCACTGAGAGGAATAATAGAATGATCATGGGTGTTACACGGGTGATGTTGCATGATCAGGGCCTTCCCATACACTTGTGGGCTGAGGCATGCAACACTGTGGTTTATGTGCAAAACCATTGTCCTCATAGAGTACTTGGCATGAGTACACCCAAAGAGGCGTTTTCTTGTAAGAAGCCTGATATTTCTCATTTAAAGATTTTTGGCTCACCTATTTACATTCATGTGATGAAGGATGCCAAGAAGAAGCTAGAGCTGACCGCAGAGGTTGGGATATTTGTGAGGTACACAAAAACACCCCACAATTATCGTGTGTATTTTCCAGACAGTCGGATGACTGTCATGCGACAAGATATCAAATTTCATGAGGAGAAAGCCATGAAGTTGTCGCTTGAGAGGGAGCTACACTTGCATGCAGAGGAGGAGCTACTTGTTCCTAAAGATGAGCCTCAATATGTGGATCACCCACAAGAGGAGGTTCATGGAGTGGAAGAAACCACTCATGCAGAGCCAAACATCAGAGGGCGGAACCACACTACAGAACCTGAGCGACTAAATCTTGACGCAGTGCAGAATATAGGAATTCCTACATCATAGCATAGATAAAGACAACCACCTGACCTATTTACTAGATACATGGCTCTTGTGAGCAATTTTATCGTGATAGAGCCATCCTCTTTTTAGGAAGCTGTGGAGGATCCCGCATGGGTAGATGCCATGGTGGAAGAGTATGATTCAATTTTTAGAAATAGTTAATTGGAGATTGTCCCAAGGCTGGAAGGGAAATCAGTGGTAGGTTCGCGATTGATCTACAAAGTGAAGCAAGCTGCTGATGGGAGCATTGAGAAGAATAAGGAAATATTTGTTGCCCAGGGCTTCTCACAGATCGAGGGGATCAACTATGAAGAAACCTTTGAACCTGTCGCAAGGTATTCTTCCATACAGACCATCCTTGCTCTCTCAGCGTAGATGGGTTGGCACATTCATCAGATGGATGTGAAGAATGTGTTCCTCAACAGAATCATTGAGGAGGAGGTGTACATTGAGCATCCTGAAGGATTCAAAATATTTAGTAGTGATTCACATGTGTGTAGGCTCAAAAGAGCATTGTATGGGCTGAAACAAGCACCTCGTGCTTGGTACACATGGATAGACAGTTATTTCACCGGACTTGGTTTTGCCAAGAGTGAGGCGGATCCAAACCTATACCAGATTGTGGTGAAGGGTAAGATTTTGATCATTGTGATTTATGTAGATGATTTAATACTAACGGGTGATGAGCTGTTGATACACTCATCTAAGGCAGATCTTGCAAAGGAGTTCGAGATGAAGGATTTGGGCCTCCTTCATTATTTCCTAGGATTGGAAATTTGGCAGCGGAAAGGTGAACTATTTTTGTCTCAAGGAAAGTATGCCCAGGAGATACTGGAAAAGTTTCACATGCAAGGCTACAAGCCTATCGACACTCCCCTTCCTGGTGGTTGGAGGAAGGAGAATGCTACATCGGCAGAGGTAGTGGATGCCACTGTTTATCGACAGTTGGTTGGTTCACTCATGTATTTATTCAATACACAACTAGACATACGCTATGCTGTGAACCAACTTTCACAAGCGATGGTGAAGCCTACCAAGCTCTTTTGTAAGGTAGGCAAGCATGTCCTAAGGTATCTCAGGGGCACATCTAGGTATGGATTGTGGTACAGACAGTCAGATGAGGTGAAGTTTCATGGCTTCACGGATGTAGATTGGGTAGGAAGCCCAACAGACAGAAAGAGCACATCTGGAGGAATTTTCAGTATCGAATCTACAACAGTTTCTTGGTACAGTAGGAAACAAAGATTCGTGGCACTCATTTCAGTGGAGGCCGAGTACATTGCAGTAATTTTGGCTACATGCGAGGCTATATGGATGAGGAAGATCCTGGTCGGTTTTTTTGGTTCTCATTTAGATCCTACTGTGATATATTGTGATAATGAGAGTTGCATTAAACTCTCGGTTAATCCAGTATTTCATGATAGATCTAAACATATTGACATCCGGTACCATCATATCAGAGATTGTGTGTGGCGGAGGATCATGTTGCTTTCTTACATTCCTATGGAAGATCAGGATGCAGATATTCTGATGAAGGCGCTCACCGGGAGAAAATTCGAATACCATAGAGACAAGATCGGGGTGGAAGATAATCCCTATCTTGTTGAGAGGGAGTGTTGAGATTCAACAAGATGATGAGCTTAGTGAAAAGAGTCGCATTCACTAAGTGGGCCTGCAGGCTATTTTTGGCGCAAGTCTATTTTTAGACTATTTATATTTTTAGACATCTCAATCATATTCTATGAGTTGCAGGATGCTATTTGTGGATGGTTGGTCAAGTTGGAAAAATAGATGGACTTCTATTTTTAGACATTTTGGGCAGAGTCTGTTTTTAGACTGCCACTCTAAAAATAGATATGTCGGATATTATTAGCTCTTAATAATATTTGGACTCTAAAAAACAACTTATTCTCTTGGAGTACTTCAGTTCAGTGCACAGATGTGGCACATCAGCTGAAAGAAGGAATTACACTATTTCTGAGGGTTTACTAGAGCTATTGCATGGAGGACTCAATTAGAACTCAAGTGGCAGAGTTATGACAAAGTTGGAAGAAGTAGTTATGGAGTTGTGTTCAGTTTAACTCAGTTAGACTCAATTGAGCTAGTTGTATCTAGTCTAACTGATTGATACACTAGTGAGAGTGGAGTGAGTTAATTATTTAATTAATTCACAAATAATAACTCATTAATCAACTGAACAATACAACAATTAACTACAGTGTATGGCAGTTTCAGTGGAGACCAGTGGAGAGATAGGTGAAAGGGAAAGATAGACTATCAGTTGTGACTATAGTGATGCATTGATTGCATCCAAAACTTAGTGGAGATTCCAATGAGGATTGCGTGAGAAAGGCTGGAGTAATTTGAAATCATTCAGATCCATTCTTCAGCAGTGATTGTGCAGTAGAGGCAGGCTAGCAGGTGGCAAAGATCAGTGCATGGATTTGCAAGATCGGGCCTGATTAGTGTGTAGTGATTGTATTGTACTGAGATCTTGATATGATCAACTTTGTATGAGGATTGTTACATGATCTCTATGACATGTATTATATACAGATAGTTGGGGTTTTCAGCTTCAGGCTTTCCCATTAAACAACTGTGTTAATGTGTGTGAATTTTTATTGTTTCATGTGTGCATTGCAATCTTGATTTAATTTCCGAAAATGATCAATGGTGGAATAGATTCTGTATTTTGAATGAAGTTAAAATAGTGTGAGATCAGGAGAATCTTGGACATATAACAGATAAGTTATATAATTTCTACAGTATGGATCTTTTGAGAAGGTTATCCAAGGTGGGAGAAATGTTGCTTAGTGAACACCACATAAATAGTTTGGTGCGCGGAGGGGATGGGAGCTTCCAAATGAGGTGCCACCACCATTCTTGCCTATGAGGGAGATGATCCAGGTACATATGCAGGTATCCATCTTTTGGTGTATAGATCCTGGATTTTTCTGGGGCCTAAATTATTTCATCATCCCCTCTGCCAATGCGAATGATGATGTGTAGTTCTGCCAATCATGATGCAAATGCCCCAGTAAACCAAGCTGGTTAGCAGATTTCCATCCTCGTGTAAAGAGATTAGAGGTTTTAGGCTCAGCTATCTGAGAAATATAATGAATGCCTTGTTCAGCCAGATGGTTGATGACATCTGGAGGGAGTGAGTGTGTATTCTCGCTGCCCAACTAGGGATCAATGCCAATACGAGCTTTATTCCCTAATCTGATTCTCCAAGAGGGACCATTCCTGATATGAGGCAGGGATGTGATGACCGCTTTCGATATGGATGATATGTTGTGATAGTTCCAAGTTGGCAACCGGATCCAATCAAATATGTTCATTGGCCAAATATATTTCATATAGACCACATGTGTCCAGAGATTCTTGGTTGTCATGATTTCCCATCCCATTTTTGTAGCAAGGGCTTTTTCAAATATGTCCATATTTTTTATGCCCCATCCTCCCCATTTTTTGGGGAGGGCTATATTGTCCCATTTAACCCATGAAAAAGTTCGACTCTCTCTGTTGCCATTCTAGAGAAATCTGCTGCACAGTTGTTGAATGTGGGAAATGATGGCCCGAGGTATCCAAGCCAGATACATCCAATACACTAGGGTGGCTTCCAAGAAGACTTAACCGGCCAGCCCGAGATAACCACCTGTAGTGCCATATACCTATGTGCTTTTCCAATTTGGAAATAAGCCAACTCCAGTCTACAATGTGATAGTCTGAGGGTTTCAATATAAACCCAAGGTATCTAAGACCATCCTGAAGGTTCAAGGAGGTAAAATGAAATCGGTTAAGGGCAAGTCCTTTTTCTTGGGGGGAGCATCTATTTATGGTGATGGTAGATTTTAAGGCATTGCACATCATGCCTGTGGTTGTGCTGAAGTTTGCAAGTACTGCTACAAAAGATAGTATATCACCAATAGATACATTGAGTAGAATGAGGGCATCATCTACAAATAGAAGATGAGTGAGGGTGCATCCCTCGGAAATTCTGATACCCTGTAGTCGTCCCAATTGTTTCTCATTCATGATCAGCTGGCTAAGTTATTCCATAATGAGAAGAAAAAGGAGGGGTGAGAGGGGGCAACCTTGATGAAGTCCCCTTTTTGAGTGGAATAAAGGAGATGTAGAACCATTGATGAGTAGAATGAAGGATACATTGGTGATGCAACACATGATCCATTTGATGAAATTGTAGGGGAAGCCCAAGTGCATGAGAATCATTTGGATGTAGAACCAATTTTCTTGGTTGAAAGCCTTAGCAAGATCCAGTTTGAGGATGATACTTTTGAGCTATTTTTGTTTGATAGAGTGCAGCACCTCCTGTGCAATGCCAATTTCTTCATGAATTTGGTGATGGTGTAGAAGGGAAAATTGGTCAGGTGAAATGTGCTCAGAGAGAATGGGCTTAATGTGATTAGTGATGATTTTGGATATGATCTTGTATATGCAGTTGCAGAGGGAGATAGGATGGAAATTGGAGAAATGTTGAGGATCATTAGTTAGGACTATGAATGTAGCATTATAGGAAGCATATAATCTTCCAGTAGTTTTGCATTCTTCTACTAAGTTGAGGATGTCCTGTCCCATGACATCGAAGAAATCCAAGTAAAATTCAATTGGCCATCCATCCGGTCCCGGGCTCTTGTCTTTCTGGAACAATTTTAAGGTGTCCTCAAGCTCCTGAAGAGTGACCGGTCTCATTAACTGATCCTTAGCTTCCTGATCCACAAATCATGGAAATAGCCTAGCCACTCTAATAATCTCAGCCAGATTTGTATTGGCAAGGGCTTTATATAGATCGTGGAAGTGGTCAATTCCAATTTCAGCCAGTTGATGGAAGTTTTGGGCTTGGTTATCCTATTGATACTTTAACGACCATATGGTGTTGATATATTTGCGTCCATTTGCAAATTGGTGGAATAATTTGGAGTTCTCGTCCCCAGATTTTAGCAAGATGGCTTTGCTTCAAAGGTGCCAACTCTCTTCTTGCTCTCTGAGGATCCGTGTTCGATCTGATATTTATTTCGAGTGTTGGGATCTGTTTTGTTTGGAGCATGTCCCAGACCTCAAGCTCAGCTCAATCTCTGCAATAGCTTGTTCTGTTTTATTCAGGGTGTCATCATCCTTTTTTCTTTTGTCTCTAGCCCAAGAATTAGTTATTTTATTGATAGCATTCATCTTAGCAGCAAAAGTAACTAAGGGGGGGGGGGATGAAGGTGCTATGGGATGAGAAGTCTAATACTTGGATACCAGATCAATGTACTCAGGATAGGCCAACTAGGTAGCATTTAATTTAAATGGATTGCAGGGCTTTCTTTGACAAGGCACAAGTTCCAAATATATAGGAGAGTGGTCAGAGATCCCACTGGTGCCCACCCATTGACGATAATATACACCCGAGCTAGTGAGATCTTCATGAATCAAGAATCCATCAAGTCTCCTGGCAACCAAAGCCTCCCCGCTCTTGTGGTTGTTACAAGTGGGATGTAGTCGGGCCATAGGGATGTTAATTAGATGGTGGGATTCAATGATTTGTGTCATGTTAGCAGCCAAGGGATCAACATTTGCATGAGGACCCCATGATTCAGCCAGGAGCAGTGAGAAATTAAGGTCTCCACCTATGATGAGGATGTGTGCAGATAAAAGAGAGGTGTTGAGAAGCTTGTGCCAAAAGGTTAAGCAGGATGAACATGGTGCATATATGTTTATGATACGGTAGACAAATTCAAGATCGGATGAGAAAATGTCTATCCCAAGAAATCCTTCCCCACCCCATTGATTGAGGATTATAATTATTCAAGGATTGGTGCCAATTAATACTCCCCCAGATCGTCCTCAAGCATCAAAGGTCTTGAAGTTCCAGGCAGGGAAAATAGCTTGGAGTGTAGAGGTGACATGTTTAAAGGAGTCGAGTGTTTCTTGGAGAAAAATCACATCAGTGGGAGTGCAATGCAGTAATCTACGTAGGGCCAATTTCTTTTCAAGGTTTTCCAACCCTTGACAGTTGAAGGAAAGAATTTTAATGAGGTAACCATGGGTCCGGTCATCCAAACTCTAAGGACCCCTTCAACTATATTTTTTTTTCCTTCAACAATATCTAGACTAGCTTGTATTATATCTTTAGAGATTTTAGAATGTTGCCCTCGACTAGGTTTTGTTTGAATCTGATCAATCAAGCCAAGCCCACCAGTCTCAAATGAGGGTGGAAGTGAATGAGAGAGAGATCAAAGCTGATAGGGATGAGATATTTGTGAATCCAAAGATGATACAGAGGGAGGGTGTGGGGGCGAAAGTGCAGGGATGGATGGAGGGATCTCCGAGTAAATGGGATGAGTGAAACGGCCAAGGCAGGCAACCGAGGAGAATGGGATAGAGTGTGAGGGGGATGATATTCATTGTGTGTTTGTGGAAACAAATGTAGATGAGTAATTAAGAGATGCAGAGATAGAGGATGGAGAAGAACCTGACGCTTGCTTGGCTGCAGCAGCATGAGCCCTGGTCATCCGTGGTGAGGGCGGTCCGAGAGGGGCATAGGAGGGCTTGGGCCCCCAACTGGTCTTCTTCCCTTTGCGGGGTATTACACCATTTTTTGGTCATCTAACCTATTATCATTAGATGGACCCAAGTACACCATGTAAGACAAATTTTACCCTAAGTAAAATTGCTTTCACTATGTAAAATAACATAATAAAACACATTTATTAGGTTGTTTATGGTCTAAACAGGAAACCCCAAAAGGAAATATTAAACAAATCTATATTTGTTTGGTTTTCCTCATGGAATAATTAATTAAAAAATAATTTAATTATTATTCCGAGTCATATTTAACCCAAAACAAGGAAATTAATTAGATAAATCCTTATTTATCTTACTATTTTCTAGGAATAATTATTTAAATATTATTTAAATAATATTCCTTGTTAAATATGAATAAATTATTTATAAATAATTAAATAAATAATTATTTATTTAATTATCATTCAACCACTTCCTTAAAATAATAAATAAATCATTTATTTATTTATTTATTATTTACAAATAAAGGGATTTGACCCAAGTTAAATTCTTTTCCCCTCCAACAAATATAATAAAATAGTCCATAAAAGGTGGATCTAGATTTGGTTAATATTATTTTAATCATGCACCAAGATCTAGAATGACCCAATATTTTGTTATAAATACAAGGGTTTTTCCTACCATTCATCACCTTTTGTTGTCTATTAGAGCACTCTAGATCTATACTCTTGATCTGACTTTGAGCCATTATCATTGTCATATTTTCCATTATTTAATTTGTGAGCTCCCTTTGAGTTCTATGTTCGTCTGGGTTTTCTACACCAACAAGAGAGATAAATTATAGATCTGAAGTGCTGAGGACTTTCAAGAACCCATCCCATTGAGGAGAATTGGAAACACCTTTCTTGTTTTCCTCCCAGGTTCCCTTAATATAAAATTATTTAAAACGTATTATTCTTGTCTTGTCTATTGGATGCATGGAGCAAAACCTTATTTTTGTTGCTTAATGTCTTTTTATGCATAGATCTGGATTTTTTTCAGCATTTGTCATGATCAACTAATTGCAGATTTGAAGATATTAGCAACCATATTTTTCTGTTAGGGCTATAAGTTATGCGTAGATAAAGTGGTATTTTTTCGTACACTTCGACAAAAGATTCATACTAACAACTAGTGACTCCACAAAGGTTTTCAATTACGACAGCTATCATTTTTCATATTCCTGCATATCCAACTGCTTCAAACCCTAGGGTTTCTCTTCAGCTTTTTTTTTCCTATTTTTATGTTATTTTTCACCTATAAAACCCTCAAACATTAAAATTTCTAACTTCCATGTGTTTCTGGCCCTATTGCGCAGGTAACAAACATCAGTCACAACTGAGACGACAACTTTTTCTGAAATCTGCCGCAGAGAGACTCGGAACTGCAAGTTGCACTTTTCGGCCTAGAACCTGTGACCTGGACTACAAGATGGACTTTTCAGCCTCAAAACTGCGACCTGGACAAAAAACAAGTCAGAACCTGCAACCTGCACTTTTTTCTGCAGATTTTCTGAAAGTTTTCTGGGTTTGTCTGAAGCTTTTTTCAGGGTTTTCCAGCCTTCGTCTCTGCCTGTTTAGACTTGTTCTTGTTCTTTTTTACTCAACTAAGTGTGAATCTAGCCCCCTAGGGCTTTAGTACCCTCCAGGTTTTGTGGAAGAGTTTTTAGCTGTTGCAGGTGTCTAAATTTTCAGAGTTTCAGCCATTTGTTTTCCAGATCTAATACCTCCTCTTCAGATCCCTTTTAGATCAGCTATTTTTCCTTTCAAATCACCTCATATAGTTATTTTTGGGTTTTCCTTTAGGGTCACCTCCTTTCCCTTATTGCCTTTAGCTGTCTACCTCCTCTTTTGCAGCAACCTTGCCTCTGCCTCTTTGCTATTTTCTGCACCTCTTTTCAGTAGATTTATCCTTTAGATCCCTGTCCCTCCTGACCCTAGATCTATTGGCTTATTTTCAGTGTGTTTTGATTATATTTTTTTCCCTCTGTTAGACTAGTTTTTGAGAGACACACCTCCTTGGGTTAGATTGATGCATTGTTATCTATTAATTTTCTATTATTTTAGCATTATATACTGTTCTCTGCAAATTTATTTTCAGTTACGCAACACACTTTTTCTTTTTCTCTCAAAATGTCTGGGTTTAAAAATTAAAATTAAAACACACCACACACTCACCCTAAGCGAAGAAGAGCCTAGTTAACACTGCCAGGCAAAGACTTTAAAACATTGTAAAATGAATTGACACTACACCTCTCTGCCCTTGTTTCGACATTGTCATCACTTGATTCTCCACCTCCCTGCCCTTGTTGGTAATTCTTCTTCCCTCTGTGTCATGTTTTTTTTGTCATCATTACGTCCCCAAGGCATATATCCCAGAGACTTCTTGGCCTTCATCCTCAGATTCCGGTAGGTCGACCTACTCCTTCCTGTCGTTGTCGAGTTATTCCTCCTCTAAGTCCGCACTCTGACTCCTCTTCTGGTTCATTGGGTTCTCCTTTTACTTTTGGTTCTCCCCCTGTCACCTTCACTATGTCTGGTCTAGGGCCTAACACTAGAAGTAATCCCAACCCTACTGCCAGAGATATTACTAGCGGAACTGCCACAAGAACTACCTCGACTGTCCCCTTGCTCCCTTACATGGTAGGCCTCAGTCTCCCCGATTTCAATCAGTTGATCAATGACCCTATCCACCACGATTTTGGTTGGCCTACTATGCCAACCAAGCTCCCCTTCAACATTCCTGAGTTTGAAGGCCTTGATGGAGAAGATCCCTCCAACCATATGCGATCTTTCCACATATGGTGTTCTTCCAATTCCATTACCAATGATTCTATCCATCTTCGGTTGTTCCAACACACGCTTACAGGTGAAGCTTCTAAGTGGTATGTTGATCAGACCTACTCTTCCCATACCACCTTTGTGATCATTGCTTGAGCCTTCCTATCTTATTTCTAGCTCCCTCTCTGATACGACACTGGTACGGAACTCTTGACTTCTTTCCGTCAATCGTCTGCGACCCGCCTTTCCGATTATGTCCAAGAATGGCGGAGAAGAAATAGCTTGTGTCGAGCTCCTACCTTTGAAGACCATGTCTATATGGACTGGTTCCTTTTATCTCTTTTACCCACCATCGACAAAGATGTCACCTCACAGTTCCCTCAAACCAAGGAAGCCGCCCTCTAAATATCCTTGAAATATGACCTGATCTACGCTCAGTCTGGTTATGTTTATACCGTCCTTCTTGACCTTCCTAGGCCTGGTGGTGATAATGCCCTGGGGGCATCCCATTCTACTGACAGTATCTTTGGAGCTCTTTCTCATCCGTACGCTCAACCTCCTATGGGCTATGGTCTCCCACCGGGAGGGGCCAGCACCTCCAACACTTTTCCCCCTCCAGGTAGCATGTATCCAGGATATGGCATGCCTCATCCTTTTGCCCAACCTCCTGCCTACCTCAATATTTCCCAACCTCACCATTATCCTTATCCACAACCTAGCGCTCCACCTCCTCTAGCATTTTCACCTCCACCTCCCTTGCATTCTCAACCCCAGCACATCAACTACCACCCCCTCTGGGGCAAGTATTTGCACAGCAGGGCACAACTAATCCTCCTCCTTCTCAAAGAAAGAGGAAAGGCAATCAAAATCAATCTACCCCTCGTACTCGTGGACCTAATCATCAAGGTATTGACTCTAACGCTGCTAACCAGCAATAGGGCACTCAGCCCAAGCCGGACAGGACCATTCGTACAAATAAGCCTTGTTCGTGTTGCAGTGTTTACAGTCATTATATTGAAGATTTTCCCCTCTTACCACAGATGCGGCAGATGTGGGAATCTAAAACCACATTACGAGGAAAGCATGCCTTCTCTTCTACTCCCCCCAATGTGGCCACTACTCAACCGGCTGTGTTTACCAATCCTTTCCCCTAGCAAGGATTCATGGCTACCCAACCACCTGACGGTTAGGTGGCCACTCAACCTTCCCCTTCTGGTTCCTCCGATTACCAAATCCTCATGCTGAACTCTGATCAACCTCTCACCGTCGACCTTAACCTTCAAACTCAGTCCCGTCAATACCCCAAGCCTCCCACCCCGTCTGTCCCCAAGTCCCCTTCTTCAGGTTCTACAGAGCCTCTTTCGACATCCAATGGTCCCTTGCATATCCCTTAGCCCAAAGTTGAGGTTCATACCAAGATTCCTAAGGGACCATTACGCCAAAATGCTGCTTATGGTCGAGCTGCTCATTCGTATAGCATAGTAGATGATTTGGCACAATCTCCTGTTTCCATTTCAACACTGGAACTCCTCCAGTTGTGCCCTTCTCAAAACAAGGCTCTAATATCCACCATGGGTGCTATAGATCCTGCTAATGACCAATTGATTTTTTTCGACACCCATCAATCAGAACATCCTCCTCTTCCTGCTTCCGTAGCTTTCCAAATCCTAGTCAAAATCCAGAACGCTAACGTGTCTCGATGTATCATTGATGAGGGGGCATCCACCTGTGTGATGTCCGCTTCGGTTTGGAAACAACTCGGATCTCCTGAGTTTGCCCCTTCCACAATCACCCTTCAAGTGTGGGATGGCCACGCCTCCCAGCCCATTTGCCTACTCCGTAATTGTCCTATCACTCTTGCGGGAAAGACTATTTGTGTTGACGTTGAAGTTATTGACGCCCCTCCAGATTACAAAATTCTCTTGGGGCGGAGATACACCTATGCCATGTATGTTGTCCCATCTATGGTATACCACAAGATGTCTTTCCCTCATAATGGAAAGATAGTCACCATTGACCAGTTGACGTATCATGAGCCAAAATCTCAGACCTCCCCTGAGTCGACCATCCCTTCTATTGCCAATAAGAAAACCGTAATTCTTTGACCAGTGTCTCTCCCAGTGTCTACAAAGACTCCTCTTTGCTTGGAACCTTCCCTAGTCTCCCTTCTCCCCCTATCTCTGATCCCAGCTTATCGAATGTTTGCATGATGCAATAATCTCAGGCTACTCTCCCACAGCCTACTTCAGCTAGTCCGCAGCCTCGCCCTCGGCCACCTGCTCCTAGCACTTCGTGTCAGCCTTCTAGACCTTTTCCTTCTGACCCTTCGCTTACAACTGGTATCCATGAGCATATTTACCCTCCTGGATCAGTTCCTCCAGGCCTTAGCCACCTTGGAGCCATTTTGCCTTTCCATCATCCCTCCAATCAGATACCGTTATTCATTCCACCTCCGGGAGTGTACTCGGTACCTGTCATGGCTACACTATCTCTTCCTAACTTGACCCTGGGGATTCCCATCTGGTACCTTGATCCCCCAGCTGCCACTCCACCTGATCATCCCAAACCTTACCTTGCTTTGACCCTAGTTCAATTGGTCCCCATCACTTCTCCCGATACCATAGTGCCTCACACACCTCAATAGGCACCATATCCTGTTGCAACAGTATCAGGAAAAGGGGGCAAAGCTCACACTAAAGCAACTAACGACATAACTGTCCCGAAAAACCTGCCTCGGCCACCAAAGTGCACTATCCAGTGTGCCTTGTGTGATGTTGTCGGTCATGCCACCCATACATGTCCTGAATTACCGCATCTCAAGACCATGGTAAACGAGACATTTCCGGAATCTAATATCCCTGAGGTCTATGTCACTATACCTGCTTCAATCCCGAAACTCAAAACCTTGCACACAAATCACTGTTGTGCTTTGTGCGATTTCCATGGCCATTATACCGACCTCTATCCCCGCCTTGATGAGTATTATTCCTCTTTAGATGCATACCAACAATTCAAGGCTAAGCATGACCATATACCTTCTCATTTTTTTGTGAGTTCTCCTTTGGCCGGACCCGAGGACCTGTGTAATCCCATTAACATTCCCCCTCCCAATATTGAGATGACGGAGTCTTCGGCCACCATTTTTTACCTATCATCATCCTTGAGATCCTCAGAGGCAGTCCCCTTGGTGACTTCCCCCGATGATTCACCTCACCTCCTTCCTGCGATCACCTTGGGCTCCACATCAGTAGACCTCGTATCTTCTTCCTCTTCTGTCACCCCCCATGAAGTTGCGCATGTGAGCCTTTCTCCATACAATGATGAGTCAGGTATTTCTACCTCATTAGGTGATCCTCATCCCACTAGTCTTCCCATCTTCCAGTCAGATGAAGACATTATGGAAGCCATGACCGACCCTGACTTTCCATGGGATGATATGCACCATTGTGCATACTTCCTCCCATAACAGTCCCATGAACAATATGTTGTGGAAACTAAAGACTTCATTCGCGATAAAGTTGATTGGTTTAGAAATCCCATCCATGCACCTGATGCTTTCGAAGAAGGAAACATGGCTAATATCTCTCCTACCATCAAAATTGACATTTCTGTCAAACCAGCAATCGAAGAACATATCACCTTAGGTGCCCAATGCACCCCAGAAGAAATTGAAGCTTACACCAAATTATTCAAAGAATTCCATGATATTTTCGCCTGGTCCTACTCATAAATTCTTGGACTCGATCCCGCCATCGTCGAACACCATATCGACACATGGCCCAATGCCAATCCAGTCCCTCAAAAGTTGAGACCCATTAATCCTTCCAGACGTGAAACTATCAAAGTTGAAATCGATAAGATCATGTAGGCTGGTTTCATTTATCCCATTGAATACACCACTTGGGTGTCTAACCCAGTTCCCGTCCTCAAAGAACAAGGCACCATCTGTGTCTGCACTGACTTTTATGACTTAAACAAAGCTTCTCCCAAAGACAACTTCCCCACACCATTTATTGAAAAAATCATTGATGAGTGTGTGGGGCACGAGGTTCTATCATTTATGGATGGATTCTCCGGATACAACCAAATCATTATCTGCCATGCTGATAAACTTAAAACTGTGTTCATCAGTCAGTGGGGAACTTTTTCATACTGGGTCATGCCATTCGGCCTCAAAAATGCTAGCGCCACTTTTCAATGGGCCATGTATTACTATTTCCATGACTTAGCTCATATTATCCTTGCTTATTTATATGACCTCACTGCGCGTTCTAAACATCGGGTATAGCACCTCCACGATCTGCATACCGTCTTCCTCTGATGTCACAAGTATAATATCCACCTTAACCCATTGAAATGTGTCTTATGCATGCCCGCCAGCCATCTCCTAGGCTTCATTATGTCTAAATACAGTATAACTCTTGACCCTTTGAAAGTTCAAGCCATTCTTGAACTTCCTATTCCCCGTACCTTACACCAGCTATAGAGTCTCCAAGGAAAAGCTGATTTTCTTCGTCTGTTTGTTCCTAACTATGCCACCACCACACATGCGTTCCTTAGACTCCTCAGATCTAATATCCCATTTTTATGGGATACCTATGCTCATGAGTCTTTTGATACCCTCAAGCATGCTCTCACATCCGCTCCCTTGATCCGTCCTCCTGACTTTGATAGGGACTTCATCCTATACATCTCTGCTTCCACGTATTCGGTCACTAGATTTCTCATCCAGGAAGATGACAACGGTATCGAGCATGTGATCTATTATGTCAGTAAGAACCTTGTAGGTCCTCCTGTATCCTACTCATGTGAGGCGAAATTAGCACTAGCTGTCGTGTTCTCGGTCCAAAAACTTCGTCATTACATCCTCATGCATTCCACCAAGGTTGTGACTAATTCCAATCCCATGGCTTTCCTATTGAGTCTCCACATCCTCAATGGGAAGTACGCCTGTTGGGTTGTTATACTTCAAGAATTCAACCTCGAATTTGTCACACCAAAAAGTAAGAAAGGTTTGGCTCTCGCTGAACTCATTTATGAATTACCTAATGGTATGCGGGATCCTCCAGTTAAGGATGATTTTCTTGATGAGCACTTATTCGGCATTGCCACAGACGATCCTTGGTACGGCGATATCCTTAATTACTTGCCAACCCAAAAGTTCACCCTTCATCTTGACCGTGATGCTCGACGACATATCCGACACCAGGCTCCCCGCTACCTTTTTATCAGGGACGACCTCTATCCTCGTGGCATAGATATTGTCCTTCGTCATTGCGTCACAAACGTTGAAGCTGAGCAAGTCCTCAATGACTACCATAGCGGAACTTGTGGTGGCCACCTCTCCGGTCTTGCTGCTGCCCAGACAGTCATGCACACTGGGTATTTTTGGCCTTCTCTCTTCAGTGATTGCATTGAAGCAGTCAAACACTGTTCCAATTTCCAACATTTCGCCCCTAAGGTGCGAGCTCCTCTAGCTCCCCTCCATCCTGTCGTCATAGTTGGTCCCTTCTGTAAATGGGCCATCGACATTATGGAGTGTCGACCACCATCCACTGGTAACCATAAGTATATCATCGTGGCAGTTGACTATTTCACAAAATGGGTTGAGGCTATGCCAAAATTTAACAACACGGCAGCTACCGCAACTCTCTTTTTCTTTAACCACGTTATCGCTTGATTTGGGGTTCCGAAACAATTGGTCTCTAACCACGGCAGACATTTTGAAGATGAGATATGGCGTGAGCTATCCTCACTTTTGGGTTTTGAGAATTAATATTCCTCCTCCTATTACCCCCAAGGTAATGGCCAAGTTGAAGCTATCAATAAAATCCTCAAGAACATGCTTCAACGGATGGTGAACAAGCACAAAACCAACTGGTATCTTATGCTCTTGCCTACATTGTGGGCATATAGAACTTCTGTTAAAACTGTCACCAGGTTTACTACTTTCCACCTCATTTTCGGAGAGGAGGCAGTCTTACCGATCAGGTATGAAATCCCTTCCCTTCACCTGGCCGTTGAGCTTCTCCCTGATACCCAGCCTCTAGAACAATGACTTATCATGCTTGAGTGTGCCTCTGAAGACTATCGTGTTGCATTGAAAACCATGGAAGCAGCTAAGAAACACACCAAAGCTTAGTATGACCAAAAATTCCACGCTCGTACTTTTCACGAAGGTGACCTTGTTCTAGTATATGACCAGGCCCATGATGTCCTCGGTCATGGGAAGTTTGACTCATTATGGCTAGGCCCTCACATCATCAGTAAGGATCTTGGTAAGGGGGCATACCTATTAGAGGACTTCGAGGGCCACCCCCTTCCTAATCCTTGCAATGCACTCTATCTTAAGAAATATTACCCTTAGCATTTCCCTCCCGAAATGCATGTTTTTCTTTTAGATAGCCAGCATCTGTCTGTTTTTCATGATTTGATACTTCACCAGGACACATTTTGTCTAAGAAGGGTCTCTTCACCTCTCCTCCAAATCGGATTTCCTCACTTACAACAGTTGTACTTGGGGCACCACTTTGCCTCCATAATTGTCCTTGTTCGCGTTAATTTTCGTTATGAGATACCCTCTTTACTCATGTTTTTATGGTCCCCCATTGGACCTTTACTGTGTGGCAGCACCATAGAGTCGCCCTTGTTTAGAGCATTCGAGTTTAGTCATCATCGCATTAATGGAGTCTATCTCGCGTCTTGTTATATCTTGTTATAGTCCTCCATCCTTCATTTCTTGGTCCCTCTCTCGTGTCACACATTATGGCCTTTATTCCCACTGTCCCCTATCCCTCATGATGTTGTGTCAGTCGCTGCCAAGTCATCCATGCCCTTTATGCTTCAACAAGGGAAGTCGTCCATTCGCTACTCAGTTCCCCCCATTTCATCATCATCATTGGTGTTAGTCTGTCAGTCGCTCTACTATTTTCTCTCGTATCTTAGTTGAGGATCCCTTATTGCCTCACGTATGGAGGACCTCCTTCTATCGACATTAGCTCATTCATTCCAGAAGATAGGTCTAGAGGGTGATGTACCTTGGTTCCAGCTTCCACTATTGTTCAGTGCCTTGGATCAGGCAAAGAGATCCTTATTTCCCTTTGACTTGGTTGTTTCTCACCTCCAACTCCTTTTCAGCATGATCGAGATTCATATACTTGATGGTCCAGTGATGCAGCAGATGTTCTCCGTGATTCCCGAGTGTGTGTGAGATGTCTCAACCCTCATGGAGGGTGGCCCTAAAAGTAGCCCCCCACATGCCCGGATGACCTCTTCATCACAGCCTTCGATGCAACTCCATATATTTGATGTTGTCGGCCTTAGCCGCTTGAAACACCTCTTTTATTTTCATGTATCAGTCAAATTTTGCGAGCCCTTCCCGATTTCTCGGGGCATTTGGGTTGTATTTGTATCTCATGTACTCAGTTATTATTGTAAAATTCTTGGTTGTTATCCCAGGCACAACATGTATGTGGGATTCATCATTATATATTTTATCTAGCTCATGTTTATGCCAGCATGTACTTTACAGTTCGGTCCCTTGTTTACTGGATGCACTATTCTTTTGTACTGTGTCACAGCGGGCATAGGTATGCTTCCCCTGCCACCTTTAGCACAGGTACCCACTCATACAAAGAGACTTGTTGCACCTGTAAGTCTCGTCTCCTCAGGGTCTAGTTCTTCAGTGCATTAGGCTACCTTACATATCTCTCTCTGACTTCCCTTTTGATGTCTGGTGATTGAGTTCTTACAACGTACTTCAGTCATACGATTTTCTCCTAACACTCGCACGCTGGGGACAATCTGTTACACTATTTTTTGGTCATCTAACCTATTATCATTAGATGGACCCAAGTAAACCATGTAAGACCAATTTTACCCTAAGTAAAATTGCTTTCACTATTTAAAATAACTTAATAAAACACATTTATTAGGTTGTTTATGGTATAAACAAGAAACCCCAAAAGGAAATATTAAACAAATCTATATATGTTTGGTTTTCCTCATGTAATAATTAATTAAACAATAATTTAATTATTATTCCGGGTCATATTTAACCCAAAACAAGGAAATTAATTAGATAAATCCTTATTTATCTTATTATTTTCTAAGAATAATTATTTAAATCTTATTTAAATAATATTCCTTGTTAAATATGACTAAATCATTTATAAATAATTAAATAAATTATTATTTATTTAATTATCATTCAACCACTTCCTTAAAATAATAAATAAATCATTTATTTATTTATTATTTACAAATAAGGGATTTGACCCAAGTCAAATTATTTTCCCCTCCAACAAATATAATAAAATATTCCATAAAAGGTGGATCTAGATTTCGTTAATATTATTTTAATCATGCACCAAGATCTAAAATGGCCCAATATTTTGTTATAAATACAAGGGTTTTTCCTACCATTCATCACCTTTTGTTGCCTATTAGATCACTCTGGATCTATACTCTTGGTCTGACTTTGAGCCATTATCATTGTCATATTTTCCATTATTTACTTTGTGAGCTCCCTTTGACTTCTATGTTTGTCTGGGTTTTCTACACCAACAAGAGAGAGAAATTCTAGATCTAAAGTGCTGAGGACTTTCAAGAACCCATCCCATTGAGGAGAATTGGAAACACTTTTCTTGTTTTCCTCCCAGGTGCCCTTAATATAAAATTCTTTAAAACATATCATTCTTGTCTTGTCTATTGGATGCATGGAGAAAAAACTTATTTTTGTTGCTTAATGTCTTTTTATGCATAGATCTGGATTTTTTGCAACATTTGTCTTGATCAACTAATTGCAGATTTGAAGATATTAGCAAGCATCTTTTGCTGTTAGGGCTATAAGTTGAGCAGCCTAGGTTGATGTGGGTTGTGCATGACCTGAAAATCCAACTGTATCTAAGACCTTCAGGAGTGGGCAATCCTTGTAGAGATGTCCAACTTCATAACATCTTCTAGCCTCTTCTAGCCCGCCTTTGGTATCCAGATGTACCGGTATCCTTGTCATTTTCATGATGCCAGAGGTGAGATCAGTTTTTTCAGGATCCAAATAGGTGTCGAGGGTGTTGCCAATGTGCCCCATTATGTCCTCACACCAGAAATGAAGTGGAAGCCTTGGTAGCCTCACCCATATGGGCCCGGCTCCAATTTTTTCTCTATCAATGTGAAAGAGGGGGCTCCATCTTTTGAAAAAAAAGGGGCCTGTTCAATATGCTAGAGTTTCGACAGTACCCATGTAACCTGCTCTAGTCGATGGAAATAAAGGGTGAACCATCCACGAGGGAGGATGACAATCCATGGTAGTTCTTCCATGATAGGCCCCCAAATATCATTTTTCTAGGTGCGTAAACGTGTCAGGTTGTATCTTCACCCTTTCAGATGTCTCACCAGGACCCTGTCAGCTGTATCCAACACTTCGCCCATGTGCATCCCTGCCCCAAGGGTTAGGTCAAACTTCTTGTTTCTTTTCTTGATACAATTGGAGTGGTGTTTCCCTTGCATGGGGGTATTGGATTCTAATGGCCAATGTTAGGATCAGGACCACATTCAGAGTTTATCAGATTATGGGCATCCTGTAATATGGTTACAAACGGGGTGGAAAAACAACTTGAAGATATTAGATCAAGTCGAGGAGGGTCCGATGGTGCAGTCCAAATCACAGAGGGTTGAGAGCTGGAGGATTCGCGAGGCGGAGATAGGGATGTGCCTTGTAGACAGGCGGATAGGAAGTTCAGAGAGTTTGGTGATAAAACTATCGGGCCCGATGCCGGTGAGGAGTTCTAAGGGATCGATGGAAGGTCGGTGATTGAAAACGTCAGAGATTCAGAGGACAGAGGCTGTTCAAAGAGTTGATGAGGGAGTGGAGGAGGGAAACAAGGACCAGTAGAGGCCACCTCATAAATTTTGAGGGCCAGCAAGGCATGAGGTTGCACAGGATAGATGGGAGAGCCCTAGATGTCGACACCTTCTAATGGGTCCAGCGAATATTCAACCTCCTCGTCCTCCATTGTTTGCATAGCTATGCTGAGAATCTCGTGCTTAACATTTCTTGTCGCCATAGATACCGACCAAAATAAATCATAAATAAAATACTCAACGATGGACTGCGATCGTTTACAAATGTGCATCTGCAGAAACCCTAACACCTTCGCAACCCTAATAGACAAAGAGCTCAGAGTTGTGCACATGCGCATATTCCCCATGGGGGCTTCATCTTCCCCTGTCTCCATTTTTATTTTATATTAACCAACATAGATCCATTTCAACTATGGATCCATAAAACAACCATCATAGAGATAAATCAAATTTTTCTATGTTGAAACTTCGTTTCTTTTGAAAAAATTACAAAAAAGTTTTCTACTTGGAGATATTTGATTCCTCTCTGCCCTTGGTAGATACAAATCTAAGATGAATTTATACTTGTTCTTATTAATATTATTTATATTTATATAAATTTCATATATATATATATATATATATATATATATATATATATATTATTTTTAATTATATTATAATCCTAATAATGCATCTAATTACATATATATGGTGTTTGCATTTTTCTGTGACATGTTTTATAATATTTTTTACTTAATTTTTTAATGTGATATGGAAAAAATTGATTATTATTATATTTATATAGCTTAGAAAAGATTTTATTTAGTAAGTATTAAGTTTATATTTATATAGTAATTGAATTTAAATATAATGTTTTGAAAAATAATAATTATGAATAAGAATCATTATTTAAATTTTTATAATAAAATGAATAGTAATTTATAACTACCATTTATATTTTATATATATTTCACATCTCTATATTTATAAAAATATTGTTATTTTTAATTATATGTTAATTTTGTTAACAATATTAATCATTCTTATTTAAACTTAGTTTAATGTGATATGCATATTATGAGTTTTTGAGTTTTATTAACAAAGACATAATTACAATATAAGAATTGAAACGAACATATTAATTATTTTTATTTTTTGTTACATTTCAATTGAGGTGACGTTATATGTATATATATATATATATATATAGTAGTGACTAGGTTGGGCCTCGTTAAGGGCCATCCTACTTATTGGATGGAAGAAGAATGAACAACCCACAATGGGATGCTTATCACAACAATTGTGTGAAGCTCAATTGAGCTTGGATGCCTCTTGGGATTCTTTTTATTCCCCCAAAATGGCATCCATTATCGCCCCCTCCCCATGGATTTTGAACCTCGGACCTCGTTTAGAATAAACCCCATGCGAGCCATTTGGTCTACGCTGAGTGTGGTTTCCATAGTTTGACCTACTCAAGTGGCTATGGTATGTGGTGGCATGTGGCCACAATAAGTTTTATGACAAAAAACCTCTTGTGATATTTCCTTAGGTCAGTTGCATGTAAGTTCCTTGATATGAAGCCCGTGTAATACAACTTCATTGAAATGTCACCATCATGCTAGGACTATCACATCCCCACTTGTGTGGTGACTAGTTTTTATACAATTGTATCCATTTTCCTCCTCCTAGCATTAATTATCTTATTTGATGTTATGGGGTACCCCTTCCCCTTACTTGCAATTCCCACCTTTGCTTTGTTACCAAGGACTAGAGGATTTTTCCAACCCACTTCTATGAGCTTAGGCCAAGCCCTGACACTTGCATTCGAGTTATGTTTTGTGGCTTTAGAAATAACAAAGTTTCCCTCCTCATCTAGAGTTCTAGTGGAAATTTCCATTTGCCTTCAATGATTATTGGTCTGGATTTTATGTTTCCCCTTCCCAACTTAGTAGGTGTAGATGCAAGTGAGAAACCTATGGCTTGAGATACACAATTCTACTGCATATTGGAAACTATCCCTTGTGGCACTAAAACCTTATAGTGGTTGTCAATTTGAAAATATAAGGTTTTCATTCTTCTCTTAATTTTATTTATTCTTATAGTATTAGATTAGATACACTCACCTCTTTAGGTTGCATTTTTTCTATCACCCTTTGTATTCCTGCAAGTTTTCTCTTGAATATTTTCACTCCTCCATATGTTCTCCTAAAGCTTTGTATTCATCTATCAGTTCATTTCTTTCAGTTTTTTTGTCTCCTTTTGCTGGCTTCTTTAGTAGGTTCAAAATTTTCCCTCTCCCACCATCATGCCCTTGCTACTTCTCTATTAAAATTGGACTAACTTCCTTGCCTCTAAATATTGGTTTCATATGATTCTATGCTATTGGGTTCCCTCATATCCTTTTGTGGCATATCACAATGATTCCATCACTTATCCAAGCATATTCTTCATTGTCAGCTTATGTATCCTTGTCCAGGCTTGTGATATGCCCCATCAGTGAGCATGCATTCATCGAGAGGTAGCCTACTATAAAAAAAGAGCCTCTTGGGGGCACACACGTGTGCACCATAAGATTTAGGAATCAATTGCCAAGTTTTTTTTATCTAACCTCGTGTTCCATCTAGGAGGAGTTAGCTTCTATGACACAAGAAGGGGCTTCCCAACAAAAAAAATTCTTGAATATGGAGGTTTTTTTTTATATGGATGACTAGGTTCTTTATGTTGGCCATAGAAGAGGGCAATTTAACTAGTATATGTACCCAATCGACCTTTATTAGAGTTTGAAGATTCTCCGTGTTAGGATTTTAATGGACCACTTTGAGGAGTGGTATAACATCCTACACTCTATGGAGCACCTTCAATTTCACTTGAGGGACATTGATCAATGCTTGGGCTGCATTTACCAACATCTTGTCATTCTTCTCTAAGACGGAGCACTCCTAGCAATAGTGAAGGCTCTATACAATCTTCTAGTACCAACTATGATCCCTTAGGTTAGTATTGTTATGCTCTTTTTTATTTTCCATTGTGACTATCTAATTCATTGTCCTATCCAAATTATGTCATTTATTAGTATATATATCATCTATTGAGTTTTTTTTGTTAACCATGCTTTCTTATGCCTCTCTCTAAAGAGTACACTTTGGATATTATCAAGTCTCCCTAGTGCAAAACTAACTAAACATATTTAGTACACCCATGTATTTAGTACATCCATGTATATTCCAATTTAGAAAGAAATACAATATTTACCCTAAAAAAATCTTTGCTTTCTGAGAGGCACGCTACAGCCTAGTACACTAGGGAGATGTTGTTAAGTAACCCTACATTATATATATATATATATATATATATATATATATATATATATATATATATATATATATATATATATATATATATATATATATATATATATATATATATATATATATATATATATATATATATATTAAGGGATGTTGTGTTTAAGGTTACTTTAAAAAAGAAAAAAGAAAAAAAACTTTACTTTAAAAATAAATGTCGGTCATAAATAAAATACTTCAATTTTCACATTTACTTTAAACTTTAAAATAATTAAATAATAAATAACAAAAGTCACCCATGGTTTTAAGAATCCATGTTATCGACTCATGGTATTGATGTGGAATGTAACTTATTTTAGGAGGAAATTAAACTAGCCTAGATCCATCTTAGTTTGATGTTATATTTAGATACATAATTAGTTGTAGAAAATGATGGTGTTGAATCCATGTAGCGTAAAGGTACAAATTTCTTATTACCCATATTTGTGTAAACATGTTCAGAGGATGGGAAAATATTAGGTAAAATGTAATAATATTACATTTTAAATAGTATTTACCCCAACCCTACCCACTTTTTAGTAAATATTTTCTTAATAGTTGACATTCATCAGTAAACTTAATCTTATATAAATATTTGATCTTAGTATGGAAGAGATGTTGTAATCTTTAACATTTTGACTTGGTAAAAATTAAACAAAAAAATAAAATTAATAATGACATTTATATTTATTATTATAATTAATAATTAAACCAGTCTATTTCCATAATAATTCTAGATCTACCAAGCTCCGAGAGGGATCAAATTTCCTGAGATGCAAACCTTTTTTAATGTGAAAAGCTATTTTATTCTAGAAGTTTAGAGTAAACACTTATCTTCAAAGATATATCAACTAACACAACACAATTTACCAAAAAATTTCATCAACATCAAAATAATATTTACCATATTTATTATTTATATTTATTAAGTATTATAAATATAAATATTTTTTATAAATATAAATATTTTTTATAAATATACTTAATTTATCAATCATGCTAAATGGATTATTAATTGATTCTCATAAAGCAAGATGCATGGTGATAATGGTAGCCCCTCATTCCGTTAAAATTGCCACAAAACCAGCATTGCCTAGAATTTTCAACGATGATGGAGGAGTTTACTCTTGAGCCTTATAAAAAGGACCAAAGTTTCTGCCCATCAGATTTGAAATCTTATAGACTAAATAACATCCAGACAAGAAAACTAAAATATATTATGGAATAATAATAATAATTTAATTTCAAAATCAATCTCAAACTCTACACAAATATCAAGACCCATACCCATTATTCATTATTTATGAGATAAAAAACCCATCCCCACCCAATAATTTCATTATTTTAAAAATAGTGCATACTCTACTCTACTTTACTTTGCGTCTAAACCATAACCTCTTGGAAGACAACCATGTTATATGGGCATCTTTGCGGGTTCTATGTATAATAAACATTTACCGTTGACTTATTCGAGTGAGATGCCCAATCTAAACCTAGTAACCGATTGAGAGGTTTGAAAGCCATATAAATATTTGTTTCATTTCTTACCAATTTCAATTCAGGTAGTTGCTCAGATTTTTCACTGCAGGACTGGTTCAATCCAATTTTGCTATATTCCATCCAATCGTGCTATATTCTTTGGCCCATTTTTCTTTGTTATGCTATCTCTTGTTTTTCACATAATTGGATGTCAAGCTCCATCTAGTTATGCACTTTGATCTCCATTTGCATTGAATTGTTTTATGTAGCATTATTGTTTACACTTTTGTATTTTTTCCATTTTTATGATATATAGTATTCTAGTACTTTTGAAATTTAAGATGCTCATTTTTAACTAGGTATATATTTTTTTATTTGAAACTTTGGAACATTTCATGTATTATTATTGTTATGTTCTTGCTAGGTTCCTTTTATCTTAGTTTTGTTAAGTTTTATTGGAATCATGTCATTGATGATGGATACATTTTTGTGTCTTTAGAAACTAAATTTTTTTAGTTGCTTCAATTATTTTAAGCATAATGTAGTTTCTGTTAGGAGTATCTTATAAGAAATTATTGTTTTGTTTACTCTTATATAAAAATGATATGAAGATTTCTTTGTACTAGATCACTATAGCTCCATTTTTTTCTTGATATATGTGTCCCTACACTTCACATGTATACATAGGTACTAAACTTATTTGAATTTAAAAGGACCACAACAAATCTCAATGCCAAATATTCTTTCTCATGCATCTATTATGTGATAACAAGTGTTTTCCACCTCCTTGAATTCTTTCTCATGCATGTCCCAACTTAAATTTTCAATTAAATCTAGTCCAAGCTCTTATAGTTTAAGATTATTACTATGATTAAACATCAGATATGATTTATAGTTGTTTAGTTCCCTTTTAGTGAGAGGACTACTATGCTAATTTTTTATTATATATATCCATCATAACCTCCATGAAAATGACTCTAATGCTAAGATGATGCTTATATGCTATTTTATATCATCATTATTATCTTTCATATAATAAGATGTTTATAATAATCTGGGACTATGTTAAATCCTCCACTTTTGTTTTTATTTCTTCCTCTAATTTATCTAATAAAAAAACCGAATACTTTGAGGAGATAGGAAATCTATTTCTCCTTAAAATCATTCATAACTATTTTTAATACTCATTGTGCCTTTAATTTTAAAATTTCACCTTCTCATATTTTATTTATTTCTTACTTTTATGTATTTTATACCCATTATCGATACGTTTTCATAATTTCTTTTATGACAATATCAAAAACTACTTTGAAATTTGGAAAACAACACTAAGATTCTTCCTCTTTTTGTCCCCAAAATGCCAATTTTGTTTTTTTCTTTGTGGAATCCTTACATGAGAACCCATCTAGAATGTGAGACTACTTTTATATCTTTCTTTAGTATTGAAATGATATTAAAGTACAAAGGAAAGTACTATCTATTGAGTGACATGATATTTTGGCATATACAACTATTTAAAAACTTGAACCCCTCTATTTTTAACTTTTACTTCCTGCTTGCCCGGTTTCTGCTCAGCTAGCCAGACAAAATACAACATCGAGAGAATGGAACCCCTACTCCTAGTGGCATGATACTTAACATATCCTAATTTCCCTCTAGGGTAAGATTTGACACTCCCACAACCCTAAAATATTATTATGATTTTGGATCTTCTATGTTCTTGTTTATTGTACACACATGAGAATCCCACATGCAATATTAATGGTTGTTGAGGGTGGCATCCGCCATACCATGGTGTTCAGATGGTAGGTCAACTTATGGGAGACCGTATTTTTTGCATGTGAACTCCAATTGACATGATTCTTGCACCGTTGTAACGTATCTTAGCATAGAATAACATCGAAAGGGCCTAGCATGAGTGAGATTTTCACCCCAAAGCATCATTTAATTCCTAAAAATGGCTCTAGAATGCTTTGGATCAAAATTCTCCAAACTAGCAAACATCGTTAGGAATGACCCTACAAGTTTTATTCCTCAATTGTTTCACCTTCAAAGCATCGAAGTTATATACAAAATAAGGTAACTATCCAATCTATATTATACCCACCCATTAAGGGAGGTGTTTGGTCCCCAAAATATTTAATTAATGGAGACAAAAGCATTTTCCACCTCTACCATCTCCCTAGAGTAAATTATTCTTTACCTAGAAGTTTTCCTTTCATGATCTCTCAAAGTCCATGCTTCCCTTTGTTTATAATTCTATACCTCTTCTAAAAAATATTTTCTCTCCCAACTCTTCTTAGAATCTGAGTATTCAGATCCTCTATGGAATTCAAGACATGCCCCTCATACTAATCCAACATGGAATGTTCAAAGAGTTTGATATTTTTTGGGGTCACTATTAGATAAATGTGAATCTATATGGGTAGGTTTAATATGTGGGCATTATCTTCCAAATTTCCCAATATAATGAAAGGAGCGTCTTTTGCAAAGCCTTGATCTTCTCACAAAGACCATTTTTTCTCCCACTATAAATGATGTCACTATCATTGTGTTGATCATGCCTAACTTTTCATTTCATGTGACTTCTTTAGCATCTCTTGTACTTGTAAATGGATATACCTAATATTCTAAAAGAGATTTTTTTAATGCATCTATTATGATATCTCCTCACTCTTCCATATTACCCATACACACAACATCGAGTGAAGTTGCGAATATAAAGAAATTTTTCAAAAGGGGACTTACCCGGTAAAAGCCTTTACTACTATAATAGAAAAGTGTTGTATATTGACCAAATTTTCATCCAATGTATTCAAATGATTCTACTTGTAATGCCTCAAAATATACACTAAATTATTCTTGGATACACTATAAACCCATCAATTTTTGTATAAAATGTCGTTGACCTTTCAAACTTCAAGTTCATATTCTCTCACAATATAGTCTAAAATGCATTTAGAAATATAATGCCCCTATTTAAAATGATACACATTCATATCCCAAATTAGCAATGCCATGT